>VZSZ01010259.1:1204851-1266619 GCA_013398815.1 Ibidorhyncha struthersii | reverse complement strand
AAAAAAAAAAAAGAAAAGATAGCATTAATTTTGAGGAAGATTAATATTAGTCTTTTTAATGTTCATTACTTTCTGAAGAAATGAATCCTTGTAGCTTTTGAGAGCTAGCGTGTCCTTCCCCCTGGTATTTATTCGAGCAAAGGAAAAAATGAAGAAGGCGTAGAATAAACTCCTAAGTCTGTTCAAGAATTACTGGCATTATTTCTCTCTACATCACGTGTGAGCCTGGGTTGCCTGCTATTCCTGAGGCAGAGGATCGAGGATGAAAGTCTGTGTGTCAGAGCCTGTTTTCACAACTGCATTTGGAGATCTGTCTTATTGATTAGGAAAAAAAGGGGGTGGGAATAGGAGTGTGAGGTGAGGGGAGGACCGACTGACTACTGGCTTATTGCAGCTCAAGACATTTTCTTCCGGAAAGATGTCAAACAACTGAGACACAGCAACAGAGGAAGTAGAAAGGTGGAAAAATAAGAAGAGGGACCCTTTGGAAGAAATGAAGGCATTCCTTATGAGAGCCTTGAGGCTTTTTTTTCTTCTAACATCTGACCCACAAGGGCTAGAGTGACAGCGTCATGCAAATGCTGCAGTCCAGCAGGTCTGAGAGAGGGTGGATGCTAGAGAGTGAGTTAATGTTAATGATGAGTGCAGTGAAAATACCAGCCGATACCACCCCCTCCACACACAACTGCTCTGAGTCAGCATCCGCTGCTTTGCCTTGCCTTTTTGTGCGCGCGTGTGTGTATGTGCGCGCGCATGTGTGTGTGTGTGTGTGTGCGCGCGTGTGTGCTAGTGACTGTGTGTGTGCATGGAAGGTAAAGCCAGTCAGTCAGTGAGAAGCAAAGGTACGTTTGAGAGCAACTAAAATCTGACTGATTTCCATCTTCAGAGCATCAGATGTATTCCCTAAAGAGGATGGGTCTATGCGATGGGGGTGGTATAATTATGTTAATGTCATATTTATAGAGGGGAGAGATTTTTCATTCTAATTATTGATTTGAAAGCTGTGGTCAAAACTGTTTGTTAAATCATGATCAGCTTTAAAAAAAGAAATTGAATGAAATCTAGGGACTGCTATACATATATATATAATCATATATATATTTTGTTTCGTTTAACTATTTTGTGTCTGAGGCATAACTGATTGAATGGTGCACAGTGACAAAGAAACGGCTCTTATATAATGTTGCATTATATCATCAGCTGAAATAATATTTTAAATAATCCAAAATGTTCTGAAATCTGAAGTGTCATTCTGGAGGGGAGGGTGAAGGGCAGGGGTGGGGGTGGGGGGCACTGGCAAATCTTTTCTTCAGCAGAATGCTCTGTACAGCTTTCTTGTAAATGGATGATTCACCTGTGCGACCAGCAGAGATTCTAATTCTTCCCCCCCTCTTCTTTTTTTTTCCTTTTTAAAGCTGAACGGCTTCCCGAAGAGCACTGAGTTTTCTATGCCAGATTCTGCTCCAGTGGCTAGGACCTTTATGGCTGCTGTTTCTTTTGCTCTGGGCTCTGATGGAGGGAAAAAAAAAAAAAGCCACGATGGATCCCGTCCCTAAAGTAGAAATTTTCTTTTTCGTTCTGCAAACAAGGCTAAAGATCGGAGGAGAATGAATGCGAAAGTAATTCGGGATTGTGGTCGTGCCATTAAAAGTGTTCGGCTTCAGAACGAAATTATTCGGGAAATCCAAGCATTTCTTCTTACTGTATCGACAGTATTTGAAAGTTATGTGTGCTTTGAGTAATCTGGTTCAAGTGACAACAATCTCTGCATGTCAATGTTTTCTACAGCTTATGGAGCGAAAGCTAGTTTTACCACTGGAAAGGAAGAAGCTTTTGCTAGCAGTCTGTAGAAGGATTAAATGTTGAACGTGGGGAAGAGGCAAAAAGTGAATACACACCCAAAGGTTATCCTTGCATCGTGAATGGGTTTAAAGTACTCTGTATCCTAGGGCCCACCTGAACAGTAGGACTAAAAGTATAATGGGGAAATATTTCAATTAGAAACCCCTTAACAAGCATTTAATCCTTCTTTCAGGCATTAAGGGAAATAGCATAAAATTGTTACTGTACAAATCTGCTGGAAGCAGATTTTAACCCATTTTTAGACGTTTCCCTCTAATGCATTATAATATGGCTACTTGCAGGACGAGGCAGTGAAAATTTTTTTCCTGTGTTCTTTGCTTTTTCTTTTCAAAACTTAAGGACTATAAGAAAAGTCTGTTCAGTCAGCTGATACATTGTTTGAATGTATGTATGTGTATTGCCTGCTTATTTGGTCTTTTCTGCCCCCTACTTGAAACCGTGGATTGTTTATTTGGGGGGAAGGAGGGGTTGTTGATTTGGGGGGGATGTTGTTTTTTGGGGTTGTTTTGGTCGGTTTTTTTAATGATAGCAGTGAAAGTTTTACTGACAGCGAGTATGACTACTAAGCAATTCAGTTTATTGGAAGACGAATTCTACTGGATCATATCAGACTTTTCCTAGTCCCTGAGACCCTAACTTGTGAGGTTTTTTAGCAACAATCACAAGTCAGGCTCTTGGGACCTAGGCGGAGGGGAACCAGCAGCTTTGGACTGTGATTGTTTCTCTGCAGAATTTAGAGAACCAAAGGAGCTTTCCTTGTCTGGAAGGGAAAAAAAAAGGAAAAGATACCTGTTTCAAACGTTAAGCAGCAGAACTGTTCCTAAAAGAAAAAAAAAAACTGTTATCCATTGTGCAACATTAGGATGTTACATATTTATATGTTTAGAAAACTGGACTACATGCCATGTAACATTTAGCATTAAAATTTAAACTGAATGCCAGTTTGTACCTAAAAAAAAACAAAAACAAAAACAAAAACAAACAAAAAAAAACCCAACTCAAAAGAGATACTAAAATACACAAAAGGCTTTCAATCATATTATTTTTATTATTATTATAGAAAATTCTGATAGCTAGTTAACGCAAAGTATATTACAATACTATATAAATGTATTGTAACAACATCAATTAACTTTTAAAACATAAAGCATAAACACTGATGTTTTGAGGCCTAGAAAACATTCATTCTATTGTTGTTTGAATAATGATTTCAGTCTCCAGGAAAACTGTTGCTCAGCTTTTCCTGTAACATGGGACGAAGAGTATTTTGTAGTTAGGTGCCATCATTTTTCTTTGTCTAAATGAAAACACAATATGGCATTTAAAATATTCTTTCATTTAATTTATATTTTAATCTGATAGAGCGTATTGGTGTAAAAATCACAGGACAGCATTGAAATAACTTTGCACACAGAATCACATTTCTTGTACCTGTTCAATTTAAACTGAGCCGGCAATACTCTGAGCACCGGACTCAACTGCTAGCCTCTCCATCACAAAAAAACATGACAAAAACCAGAGTGAGCTTTAGGTTGTCCCTCATGTGTTAAGTTCTTCACTGACTTTGCATAAGAAGATTCACAAGCACACAAGTTACTCTGCACTGTTCATTAGTCTTGAGCTTCTGATCTATGACAAATAGTTTGATTTGTATTTCTTAATATTTTATAGGTGGGTTAGTCCTGAGTCATTTTTCTGTTTCCTGTATCTAACCCAAGATGCTGCAGGACCTTGTTGGTACAACAGACTTCACTGAGACAAAGGCTTCACACAGATCAGGCATCTAAACTATTTGTTCATTTCAGAAGTGGTATTTTGGCTGCAGTCTATTTTTTCCACTTGTGTGGGAGGAATTGTGTTTTATTGTAAACATCAACACTATTGTTAAAATAAATTGTTCTTATCTGTTAGTATAATACTTTTTCTTGTTGTCTTATTTTCTTAAGAGACAGAAACTATGCGCTGTACATAGTTTTCAAGTTGCCCAAGATATAATTAGTCTTTAAATAGTCATAAAAATATTGCCTTAGCAATTACAATGATGATACAGTTCCTGTAAATATGCAATTCTTTTCTCTGCAAACTGTCAATCCCACATGCTAAGAACACTCAGAAGAGCTACTTGCAAACATTCAGACACAGAGGTAATTTTTAACAGAGATGCGTTTTTCAACATTGACTTCTATTTCAGTAATATTAGAAAAGTAGATCTGAATCTGTATAGAAAAGATGAACGTACCCAGCTAGGTGCCACACTCATGAAACACTTCGGCAGCAACTGATGTATATTACGTACAGTAGTTTTCAGTACTGAAAAGAGTCTATTTAAGATACTGATCTGGTGAACAGGTATTCTGTTCATTCAAGCGATATAATGAGATAAAACTATCATCTTGTGTGTAGGTATATACCTGTCAATAAACAATTTAAATTACACATAGTATTTATCAAAATAAAAATCCTTATAGACGTAGTCAGATATACGATGCACACATCTGCACTTATTAATGATTTTCATTGCATTTATTTTTGAATCAGCAAAATTTACTTGAATGTGGATGGTTCACATTCAGCCCTCTCAATTCATTTTGCATTTCATGTTGTTCATACAATGAAGGTGAAACTGTAGTGTGAAGCGTCTGTCTCTGTCAGTCTGAAGATTTCAAGTACGCTCTCCTCTGCAGTGAGCGTGAGAAGAAAATGAATCATTAGAAACCCCTACCTGGCTTATTTGGTGCTACAGCAAAAGGCGTAAATATGCAGTATTGCCTCTGCACTACTGCTTGAATTGGGATAACTCCAGTGGCTCTTCTCTTGCCCATTGTACTCACTGCTGCCCCTTGCCATAGAGATAAAAAAGTTGGTACAGTGCCTTCCTTCTGCCCTCCTCCCTCTTCTTCCCCGGTTTCAACACAGCAAAACCAACCTCTGGTACACATTGAACTCCTTGTGGTGGGACAGAGGCGGATGGAGGGGAGGAAGAATCCCAGTCTTCACTCGAGCAGAATTCCCACTAAGATCACCAAGATGTTTCCCTGTCCTGGGACTACGTGACAATGCCTACAGATACCATGCAGAAAGCAATCTTATTTACACATTAACAGTATGTGAAAGCTGTCTCTATTAGCAGAAATAAATAGAAAGCATCATCTTCAGTATGCTATGCTTAGATCTATGTACAGAATTTCAATATATTCTCATCGCTATATGACTTTATGTTGTTTCAGTCCAAAATGTTTTTAAATGCTATTTAATATGTGATTTTGGAGTAATCAGCTTGTGCTACAACAAAAACAAAAAAACAAAACACAAGCTCTTGCAAAGGGCGAGGAAGAGAGAGAGAGAGTGAAAATGATGCGTGGTGCATACAAAAAAGGAATGATATTAACAATTCGATGAATTCCTAGTTGGTAGACCAGACTGAGCCAGACGCATATATTAACGGCTGTCTGCTGCTGATGTGAGCCTGCTCAATGCGGTGGAAATGAAGGATCACCTAGTCTCTGACACCAGCTTATTTGTACGTTTTAATTTTAAAAAGGAAAATCACTGTTTTACATAAACATCTTAACCCCTGCATGATTTTCTTTCTTTTTTCCTCCCTCATATTGTTTGCTAATTTACTGTCAACTTAAAGTGCTGTTTAGCTACAGCCCAACAAAACATCAGTCAAAAAGCAGAGGGAAGTATTAGCTTCTCTTTTGTCTGCCGTGTAGAATTGGGTTATTATTATGATAATTGTCTACTTTAATTTTTAGTCTTCATGGGAGATGCAACAATTTTCCAGAGCTTCATTTTTGAAGCATTTTAATTTTCAACAAGATACCATTTCATTTTAAACCTAACGCCCCAAAAATGCTTATAGCTCAAGCTGGGGTGATTTGATCATTTCATTAACCTGAAAGTCTTTAGCATCTTAATGTAATATTACATATATGGGACAGGATTTCTTTTCAAACCATATAAACACTAGGATCCATTAATGCAGTGCTGAAGACTGTTAAACGAGTCAGGGGAATTCCAATCCAAGTTAATTACCGTTGGAATTAGAGGAAAGAATATTTTACTCAAAGTTGTATACCAAGAATCTACAATTATCACATTTCAGGGCATTGCTCTATTCATTTGATGAAAAACGTCAATGAAGTTTAACAGAAGATGTTATGCATTTCCATGGGTAATGAAAATCGGCACATTCACGATTAGCTAACACAACATTTTCAGTGTGTTAATATGCAGTGCAGCAAAAAATTCTGTAGGCAGTAAATGTAGCCATCATTTTGATTTGCCCGTATGATGATTATGCTCAGTTCCTGACTGGGTACTTAATTTCACACTGAAAAGCAGTCATCTCCTCTTAGGAACTGGCTGTAGCCTACAACAGAGAAAAAAAAGAAAAGACAGACCCACTGCTGTCTGAGGTCTACAGCTACCTAGGTAGTCAGATAGATACATGTAATAGAAAAAAAAATCTGGGATCCTATAAAAATGGCAGCTGAAAACGTATCACTCAATTAAAAGTAGATTTATTTGTTATGTTCATTTAAAATACTTTTGTCCAAACTACGTGTCTGTGACATTCATGACCTTGTTAATTTTTTTCATTTTCTGATGACTACAATAGGCATCTTCAGAGTCTGTCGGATGCTGCATCATTCCATTCCTTGGAAACACTAGAGTTATTCTTACCTGGTGAGTTATATTCTGAGCAGAATCTAGCTATATTAATTTGTTTGCAAAGCTATGTTTTACTTGCAGTGCCTGAGTAGCAACAAGTGGACGGACTATGGAAGTCTTAGAGAGTAAGTGGATTTAAGATTATTATGATCAACACTGACAAAACTATTTCATCTTTATAAACATCTTTAACCTATTTAGTAGGATTTAAAATTAATCACAGAATCATCCAGTCAATTATAGACTAAAGTTTATCTGGTAGGCTTTCAGGATTGCAATCTTTACTCCTGTTCCTGCTTATTTAGGAGTTAAGGATTAGTCATAATTGTACTATAAACTAGATACGGTAATGATAGTTTGAACAATATGAGTATCCTATAGGGAAAAAGGCAGATAATATTCTGTACTTCTCTTCTGTCTGTTAGCTGTTACAATGGAGCTGTGATTCTTTACAAGGAGCATATTCGTTTACTTAAATGGCCAAACAAATCAACAAGGTTGTGTTGGTAATTTTGGGTTTGGTTTTGGGTGGTTTTCTTCCACCATCACTCCCCCTCCTGCTCCCCAGCTTCTTTTCTTGGATGTGTGCGTGTCATGCATGGGAAGGTATGAAGAAAAACAGCTATTCAGCACAGACACGTCCCACCCCTTTAATTAAGCTTTTCCTGGACTATGTAAAAACTCTGGTAATGTGTAAATCCCATTTGTGGTTGTTTTTTTTTATTTTATTTTAACAGATTCCTAAGTATTATATTAAGATACCTCAGTGATGAAATATGTATGAAAATAGTTGCCCTAGTAAGTCACTGGATACTGAAAGGGCTGGATGGCATTGGCACAGAGCCAACTGGAAGAATTTTTTTTTTTTCATTTAATTCCTTTCACCTAGTAGGCTCCTTAAGCATTAGGCAGAACCCAGTATGTGGCTAAGTTATTGCTCTAGTGTTCACCACACAAAAAGCACAGTCTTAGCATTTGTAAATTTTCTTCAGGGAGGTTTCTAATCTAGACAGCATTTGCGTTTGGGGATTACACCACAGTCTGTTCCCCACCACCTCCCCCTCTAACATGTAGTCCTTTCAACTTCTTCAAAGAAGTGGGGAAAAGTAGGTTCTTTTATTAATAGCAGAAAACAAACCGACTGCTGGACTTCCGTGGCAGAGCTCACATAATGCGGCAGGGTGGGAACTGTAACAAAGAATGCTTGAATGCACTAAACGTATAGTGAAACCCCATTTACATTCACTGATGGAGCTTAAAGTACAATAAGTGAGAAGTTTAAAGTAGAAATAAGCAGGGCCATGAAAAGACTTCAGTGAAGGTAGATACTTCTTGAAAAGTTTAGCACAGGATTTAATTTCAAACTCAAGTCTTTCTTAGCAGAATGCATTTCTTCATAACATATCCCTTTACTTAATGCATCTCTGTCAGATGAAGGTAAATCAGATGAAGCAAGTATCTTCACTGTAAAAAGAAGTAGATTCTGTTTATCCGATTTATACAGTGATTTTGATACAAGTGAGACAGCAGTGGAAAAGCCTTCATGGTTCACTGTCTGTTCCTCTGCGCTCTCTCTGCTCTGCAAACTGCCTTTGAAGCAAAAGAAACAACTTTGTGTCCAGAAATAAGTTTGACTGTGGAATCCTCCCATGATCTCTAGTTTTCTCTACTTCCAAAATTTCTGTACGTGTTGATGTAGGTATGCCAGAGAATTGGACCAGTTGGTTGTTTTTTTTCTGCTAAAGGTTCTTCTGCGAAATAGAATCACAATATTACTAGTGAGTGGCTGTCATCTCTCACCTTCTCTTCCATCATGGTAATCATCTCTTCGCTGCATCCCCTTCCATAGCCCCGCTGCAAGGCCCTACAAGTTGCCACCTTTGTTCTCCTACGAGTTTGAATTAGCCTTGCTCACACTTTTTACATTTGTCTACATCGCGTTTCTTCACCCTGAACATAAAGGACAGATAAATAGGCCCTACCTGTAACTTTTTGCAGAATCTGCATCCTCTCCCTCAGCCCTGTTCAGAAACCACCAGTTGTCAGAGGTTATATATTGGGTTGACAGTTGCAGTTTTCCAGATAAAGCTCTTCTTCTTCTTCATTTTCTTCCAAAGAACGGCATGATAGCCCTGGTAGCTGCACAGTCGGAACAGAGGATCATTTCTGGCACATCAGATTTAATAACTGTGATTTGGGGAGGGGGGGATGGGTATGGAATAACGTTCTGCTGCTCTCTTCAGCAGAGGTATTTGCATCTAGTGATGTGCATGTAATATTTGCTACCGGCATTTAGTCAGGTTCACGTTTCCAGAAGTTTTGATGGTCAGTCCTTATCCTCGAGCAGCCTAGTTCTGCTTCGGGCGGGCAGCAGGTAGGCAGTTCTGCTCCGCCGACCCCGCCTCAGGCTGGCATTGCCTGCCCTCCTGCAGGCAGCAGGCACCAGCCTAATCCGGGCGCAGCACCGGCCATGCACAGCACCTCACGCTCCGTATCCGTACGGGGCCCCAACGGAGCGGGCATCGGCTTTTAGCAAGCGTGGCGTGTGAAATGGCGGGTGCAGCCATTTTGTGGTGGGATTTACAGCTTTTCACTGCAAGCGGAGGGTTCATCTCTCTTTTGGGAAGATTTCTCACAAGGCTGAGGATACATGGTGCTTATAGCTCCAGCTCATGTATTTATATATACACACACTGGAGTATCCAGGGAGTTAGATTTACTGTTAGATTTTAAATAAACCTAGGAGACTGTGCTTTTCGGGTGTTTACTATGTCAGCATATTATTTTGGATATTAATTCTCAAACTTATTCCTCTTTCTGAAATAGATGAGTGTAGTCAAAATATTGAGTCATGGGGGCACGCAGTTAGAGAAACAGGTTACCAATGCACTGTTGGAAACCTCTCCCGATTGACTCAGAGGGTTAGATTTCTTGTGGGTGTTGCCGGTATCTGAGTATTGAGCTTTTATGAGTTAATAAATTTCAAAGGCTGCAGTTTGGCTTTCTGAAATTTGGTAATCATTCCCTAAATGCTAGTGGGAAATCAAAATTACTACATGTAATAACTAACACTTTTAAAAAACCTTCAAATGTTTCCAAACTGCCGCCTACATGCTCTTCTTTCCTGCATGGATGGCTAAAGACCTAGGGTCACTTCCTGGCACCCAGCGTGAACGCAAAGCTCCCTTTCAGTGAGTCAACATTTACTTTCCTTCCCTGAGACTTGCCCTGTGTTGTCTGGGCAGACCGTGGGCTCTTTGCTGTGGGGACTGCCCCTCGCTGTGCGGGAACACGGTAACTAGCACGGTGGGACCTTGGCTTTGGTTAGACCTCTAAGGCCGCAGTATAATACAAATAATAGCAAAGCATTCAGTGGTCAGTAGGAGGTCATGATTTACTGTGATAGTGTGAGGGGACGTTTTATACATTTCTTTTACAGCCCTCCTTCTGCTATTTGTACTTCAGGTGTTCGCAGTAACTCACAGCTGTGGCTGGGAAGAGAGAAGAGCACATCTGAACAAGATATGGGATCTCACATCCCAGTGTTCATCTAGTCCCCAATGAGACTCTTCAACTTTGTTTCGGCATCCACATTTACTTTTATTCAGATTAATATTTTTAATGGTTCCAAGGATCTTCTGCAATAGCTAGTAAGAAAAAAAAACACGTTAATGAGTAGCTTCAATGAGAGTCCCTGGGGTCAGCATTCTTATATAAAGCAGTCTTATGTATCTCAATACTGTACGATTTTACTCTGGCCAAAAAACCCTTCAGCTGGCATCCAGCTCAGATTATGAAGTGACAGAAGAACTTAATATCTGCAGTAGTCTTCTCAGAGGACTTGCAGACTCTCCTGTCCTGTGGTAAAACCCCTGTCTGGATGCCATCTGCACTTCACTGAACCAGGAAACATGGTACCACACATGGCTTGTGCCTGATGTGCACTAGGCAAGGAAGACAACCAGACATCTCCTCCTTCTTTCCTTCCCTCCTTTTCCCTCTTCCTTACCTCCTTCCTTGCTCTCCTCCCTTGTGTCTCCCACACATAGCAGAAATATCACGTCTGCTGCCAAGGCAAACTCGATCATCTAGTCTGACTTCCTCCATAAAACATGTCAAAGCATTCACCAAGCAACTCCCACATCAACACCAACAATTTCTGTTTGGTTAGCGTGTATGTTTAGGATTTGGGATGGCAGAGAATCTATAATAACCCCAGGAACAGTGTCCCAGTAGTGTATTACATCACTATTAAAAACATAGGCTTTATTTCTAATTGGAATTTGTTTAGCATCAGCTTCCAGGTACTGAAATTTTCCCTGACAATTTAAATGGTCATTTGCTTTCATCTCTCAGCATTTTCATTGAAAAACTAATGAGATTGTCTTCATTGTCTTACTGTAAATTAGGTTTTTGGGAAGATCAGATCATGTTGCTTGCTCTTGTTTGAAACCGTCCCACTTTGTCAATATCCTCTGCAAATACTAATACCAGCATGAGTGATCTGATGGCAAGAACGGTATTATTAGTTATGCTAATAATTCCTATTTTCTTTTGGTTTACTTACTCATATCTTGTTTATTCTCTCCTTCACTCCACTATGCTGAGACCACAAGTATAGCTGAAGGAGTAGAGAGAAATATATTTGAAAAAGGCTTGTCTGAGCTACTTGAAGATGCCTAATTCCAGCTAAAATTGGTAGGAGTTTAGCACCTAAACTGTTAAGTACTTCTGTTGCCTTATTCAAGCAAAACTTTATGTCAATGGGAGCAATAACAGAATTAGCTCATCAGTGTTTGATTTAATATTAGTCAGGTAATTTTTAACCTCCATTAATCTATTTATTGAATAAATTGTGTTTAATTTCAGGAAAGGGCAGCAGCTGTATTATTCTTACTATTTGAAAACTTACTTGATTTCAGCATTTTCTGCGCTTCTAGTGTACTCGAGTTACAGAAATAGATCCTACAGATGGATTAAAACATACCCATGTGTTGAAACCAGGCAATCAGTCTCACATTTTACAGGTATTCATCCAAAGAGCTAGGATATAGCTAGCTAAAGGATTATTTTTAATGTGTTTCTCCGAAGTTCTGTAACCTACTCCGTTCACAAGGCTTATTTGACTGATCTCAGTAAATCTTCAAGCCTAAATGTTTTATCATTTTTCTATCAAGGGTTTGGGGAGGAGGGGTGTGGGAAGACTGATCTTAGATAAGCAATGCAAGTTGGTTAAGAAAGGAGATGGCTGTCATCTGTAGCCTTTCCAGACACAGCAGTACAGTTCCAGACAGTCACCTGAGTATTTTCGCTTTGTCTCAACTATAAATCACATGTCTGGTAATGGCCAAGGCTGACACCTTGACATTTTCAAGAAGAGTAAAAGACCTGATTTGAATGGAAATCAATCTCATTTCACAAATATTGGGATACTACTCCAAACCTGGTCTTGTTCTTTTTTTGTGTCTTATTCAGAATTTCCATGATCATGATAAAGGATTAGTTGTGTTATACAATGACTAGCATTTCCTATGTACAGTTTAAAATTACAGAAATATGCCTGTGTAAGCAGTGCATCATGGGACCCGGTTCCACGTAGGCGTGGGAAAGAAACTCTTTTTTCTGACAGCCTGTTGAAGGTGATGGGCACAGCTCCTTTGGCTGACGGTGCAACTTTACCTTACCGTTTTACCACCTCCACAGGCAGTAACTAGCCTGCGCTGGAAGGAATGAAAGGCACAGCTCAAAACGTGCAATCTCACAGCCCTGCTACCCTGGACATGAATGCCTGTGGGGTGCTCCAAAGGGGTGGCGGTGCTGGTATATCAGGATTTCCTATTATGCAATAAATTTTCGTGCTTGTAACTGTCTCTCTGAACTCCAAATGGCTAAGAATTTCTAAAAAACTCCACTGCATTTTTTTTTTTAATACAGAAAAAGAAACCCCATAGGAATGGAATTATAGTTGCTTTTTTTTTTATTATTTCTTTTGCCTGGTGCATAAGAACATACAATAAAGGCAAAATATTCCCCATTCAAGGAGGGAGGAGAATGAGCTTAGCAATTGTAGCAGCCACGGTACTGTTGCAGTAAAAGTGTAAGTAAACACAATCCAAAACTTGTGTTGTTCCAACTGGCTGATACGCAGCACAGCAGCTCTTTTGGAGGAAGGCTGTCTGTGGGAGCACCTCCCTTGTGTTGCAGATGAGGTAGGGCCTGTAACCACTGCACCAGCTAAAGGCTTTGAGGTGGCACCAGACCTTCAGTGACTGAAGGTCCTAAAAAGACCCTGAAATATTCTTTCTAATTGTTGCATGAGGAGCTACCACGCTTTGCAAAAATTCTTACTTTGCAAAACAAAACAATCCAGAGTACACTTTGGTTTAAAAAAAAAGGGGGGGGCAGGGGACGGTGACATAATGCAATGCTTATATGAGAATATAAGCCAAATGAATAAGCTGTGCCTAAATTTGCCAAGAGATACATTCCTGTGTGAAGCTGAAAAAGGAAAAACATCCTTAGCGTTCAGAGGATTATAAACGTCTGATGATCATTTTATGTTTAAGCCCCTTAAACAGGATAGTGTGAAACACGTAGCGTTGTCTATAGCAACAGGTGTGAAATCAAAGGTAAGGACTTTTCCTCTTTTTCTGTCTCTCTTGCCTGCTGCTCAATACTCCTGAAAAACCCGTAAGAGCCTCATTAAAACCATGCATGTATAACACAGCCCTAGTGCATCAAATGACTTTCAAAGGCCATAGCTATCTGTCGTCTAGACACTGTCCATTGGCTTTATCACAGCACATCTTAAGAAGCAGCAAAAGATAGGGCACTGGTGTGGAAAGAAATGCTAACAATCTAGCGAATTGCTAGCACCTAGTCCACAATCTTTTCTCTCTGACAATAGCCGCTAGCACATGCCCAAGGAAAAGGATAAGATCAGGACAAGTATAACAATACTTCTCAGTTGTGTTTTCCTATCTCCCGCAGACTGTAATGCAGCGACTAATAGGTGTTACCAACATGTTGAAGCACCCTCGGCAGAATTTTGTCCTTTCTACGGTGCATTTGTTTAATTAATTCTGCTTTAATTGTTTGAAGACTTTTGGTATCATAACAATGGTATCTTTTCTTGATTACAAATATCTCCATGTTCTGCAGATCTATTCACAACTGAGAAGGACTGAGAAAGTGTTGGAGCCCTATGTAAGTGGTTTGCACGGACTTTCAAGGCGCAACACCTCTATGAAACTTGCATCATTATGCTTTCTTAATTTGTTTTCTCTAAGTGGCTTCTTGACAGGTAGAATTTGTAATGTGCAGTTACATGACAGATTTTGCCTGGGGCCAATGTTTTTTCCTGATACATATAGCTTATTGGCAAACTTTTCAAGCCACACACTCTTCTGTACAATGGAGATATTTTAAGGTGGATTAGATCAGAACTGCGACATTTGGCACTGTGATGTTCTCATGACTGTTTTGATCAGTGCAAATAATGCCCTGGAAGACAGAGGCATCTTGCAGCCATAGTAGTTTCCATAAAGGAAAGGGTTGGCCTTGTTAAAGTCAAGGGGAGCTTTTGTCATTGGCTTCAGCTGCTAAGACGTCATCATCAAATTTAACTGTTTTGAAGGGAGGCCATCATCCTTATAAAACACTTACTTAAGCTTGATCCTTTTGTGCTTAACGTATCCCCAAACTGCGTGGGGGACAGTGTAATGCACGCTGGAAGGCATTTCTCACCATAGCAGCCCTTGTCAGAACAGTGTACCTACCGAGCCACGGGTTTCAAGGACAAGATGAGAAGTTTACATTGAAGACTGAGTCAAAGCAGAATACTAGCTCCAGAAAAGGATTTTCAATCATCCATATTAACAGACTGAAAGGTTCTGTTTATATTCAAGCAAAGAAATATAATATTTAGCTAGTTTGCTCAGGATCTAAAAACCGCAACAAAAATAGAAACAAATCAAGTGGCCTCACTGTGTATCATTTAACATCAAGCAAAAGTATCCTGGCCTATTTTTAATGGAACATAAGTTTAAATATTAACTGTTTAGTTTAAACAGAGATCTTAGCTTTTAATATAGCAGCTTTATTGGATGATTCCTGTAGACTGTATGTGAGCTTTTTAAAGTAACTATAGCATCACAATTTGTAAATTGTATGGTTTTACTGAAGATGCTATCTGAAGTAATTCACAGTCCCCATTCAGTCATTGAGTTCTTATTTCACAATCAAAATTTAGCATTTAATAGTAAGTGCTGATTTTAGGAGGATCAGATCAAATAAAGCTACTTTGTTGTATAATGCCAGTTTAAGAGATCATACTATGACATGGTTGATGAGGCCAATCAAAATGGGTCCATATGGTTACTTGGTATTTCTGTCAGACCTGACTGCATAGTAAGAACCTGTGAAATTAATGTTAGTTTTTCAGCGCAGTGGTGACCAATCTATGTAAGACAATCCAGTTCACCCACTATGACTAGGACAAAATGGGTGGCAACTCCACTGTTATCCCCTTTGACCTAGTTGCTTAAACTGTGTAAAATAAGGGTGGCAGCACTTTTCCCCTATTTGATACTGGGACATATAACTACACAATACAGTGGAAAAGCAAGCTGTCTGCTTTACAGTCAGCTCAGAAAACAAATGAGTTTTTGACCTTGGTAGCTTTTGTGCCCAGTGCACATTTCTAGCCTGGCTACGCTGTGGGGTGGTTAGTGCAGCACAAAGCTGAGGTTACTAAACCCTCTGGAGAGGTGCAGGCCATCAGTCTGCTCAGCCCTGTGAGCATCCTTGGAGTGCAGGGCTCGACCACCTCTGCCTCTCTCTGCAGGACACCTCTTCTGGGGCTCACCCGTAGTTTTTGTACAGTCATGTGTTAAAACCAGTTAAACTTACTTGTCCTAGTGATAGAAACTGCTAAGTTTAGTACTTGGGACTTCAGAGGAGCCATAAGTCATTATAAATATTTGGAAAATGTAGTGAAGCTATAGATGTCTCGTGCCATTTGCCCTGAGGCATCCTACTGGTGCCACTCCAGAAGACTGCAAGTCCATAGGGAATGTGTGACCTATCTGCCAGCCTCATGTAGATGTCTCAGATACTCCAAGGCATCACAAACGGCAACAGACACCTACACGTAGGAAACTGAGTCCTGTGTTACCTGCCCCGTTCCACTGGACTCTCATGAACTTCACAGACTATGTAGTTTGTCCAGAAAGGCATCTCCCTTAAAATAGCCCAGTGCGACTGTCACAACCAGTGTCATTTTTGGAGTTTATATTTTCAGGGGGAAGTCAGATAAAGGCACAGCGTAGTGAAATATGCCAGTGGATACTTGCATGTAGCTCAGGTTTATGTAACCCAGAGTTTCATACACAGACACAAGCCAGCATTTGACCACTGTCACTGCTATAATGGCCAGATCATGACTTCTCTTTTTTTACTTTCTTCTTTATTTTTTTTAATGTTGATGTTAAAAGATAGGCTCTTTAATCAATAGCTGTCTCTAATATTTCTGCCATGACAAAATGGTGCTCTCATTTTTCGTTAATTGGTCTTTCTTACTCTTTTCTGCAAACATCAAAAGATCAACTGAGGCACACCTTTGGATTTCAGCTGCGCAAACATAAACTACGTCAGCACTTTAGTTTACCCTTTTCATAGCTGCAGCAAGCGGTTTAAAGTGTATGGTCCAGGGATTTGTTAGTGAGAAATGTGTCGGCTAACATCACAGGTGAGGATGGTTGCTTCCTTTCACACAAAAGCTCCAGTCCTAACAGTGGAGGCATCAGAAGCACAGTCAACAGAGGCAGCTCCATTGCATGGCGCACCGGGACTCTCCTTTGCTTCAGCCCCTGTACGAGCCTGTTTTTCCTCAGCAGATCCGTGTAACTGAAAGGGAAAGGGCAGTCCACTGTTTTGGGAAATACTGTCTCAGAGAGTCTGCAGGGTCAGATGGGAAACAAAGGCATCTGATTAGCAAAGTCAAGATTTTGTTCCTTATCCCATGTGTGAAGACCAGGGTATTCTTTGTTTCACTTTTTAAAACGGAAGTAGAATTTCTGTTCTTGTGCTGAAGTATGTTAACTTTTCCTAACAGTTTTTCTCTTCTTTTGCATTATTTGTGCGCCTCTTGAGTTTCCCTGTTAGAGCATTCTTTGTAGGGAAGATTCAGAGGCATTGTTAGAAAATTTCTCTCAAAAATGAGTTATCAGTTTACTAAGGTAGATCCTTGAAAGCTGAAAACCAGTGCATTAAAGCCAATTTCCAGCAGTTACAAAAGACATTTTCCTAAAAATCCTTTACAAAATTTGAAGAGACGCAGCACATTCTCAGATTGGCTGAAAAGCTAACATTTCAGAAATACAGAGCTCAGTGAAAGAGAAGCACAAGGTCGTTTATATTTTCCATGATGAAAATGAAGCCAAATTCATGACTGGCATAATCAGGTTCAGGCCCACTGACTTTAGCAGACCTCACTTATGCCAAGTGTCAGGCTGGTTCATTGAAAATAATGCCGTGGTGCCCCTTTGATCTATGTTACCTCTAACAAAACCTACACGTGTATAGAAAGGTCATGCTCAAATTCTCTATAGATATCAGTCACCTCTACCACCTCAGTCAAGCTACTCACCAGACTAGGTACTAATGGTAAGCATTTACAAGGTCAGGATGCTAGTCTCAAACGATACGGAGGTACGGAGATCTACGCAATATGTTGCCCATGGAGTTTTGTGGGGTTTGTGTTTTGTTGGGGATTTTTTAATATCTGGGTTTTTTATAAAAAAAAAAATATGCTAGAATACTAATAACCTATTGCTGAATGGATTTTTCTTTTTTTCATTACTTACACAGCAGTGTGCAGTAGCGATTTATACATAACCCACTTCAGAAGGCACCATACCTAAATGGGTATTTCTTATTCAGACAGCGTTATTGATAGAATGAGCGCTTTTTCTGAAAAAGAACTGCCAAATCTGGACTTCACTTACCCAGTCAGAAGAAAAAAAGCCTGTGCAATGTAAAAATATGAGGACAATAATATTTCCTAATCACACTCTCAGGTCGGAAATTATTTTGCTATCCTGACCCCCTGGAACACGATTATCTTTTTAGAAGTCTCTCATAAAATTAGTAATGGCCAGAACATGTTGAGTCTGAATAGCATGCCTATGTGAGAGTCTGAAACCACGCAGTTTCTAGCATCTGAGGGTGAAGTCTCGCTGTTCAGCAAGCTGCTCTAGATAGCACGGATAGCTCTGGCAGCAAGCTGGAAACACCTATACAGAAGTGCCAACCGAATTAAGTGGTTTATTTGGTTTAATTATATTTTTCTAACCATGATGTTTCATTTAAAATCTCTGTCTTTAACACACACACAAAAATAGATATATGTTCTTTCATGAAATCACTGCTGATCTTTTTGACATCAAATCCACATCTCTGACCAAAATGATCAGAGATTGCTTTTGTGGTCCTCACAGCAGTAAGCAACATGTGGACATATATATATATCCATATATGAATTTCTGAATTTCTATTTCAAAACATGTGTTTGATTTTGTGTTTGGTACGTGCCTCTGTCTGATTTTTTGTGAACTTTTTCACAGCCGTGCCAAGGGGCCTGGCAGAGCAGGGTGCTGGTTGTCCGCAACCGAGCTGCTGGTGTGCGTGTCTAGATCAGCGAGCCATCAGAGGATGGTGTCCTTTGTTTTGCTGCTGGGGCAGGGGAGGGTGTCAGCTGGGAGAAGCCCCACATCCAGCGCTGGCGGTGTTTGAGGGTGCTGTGCTTAGCTCCCGACAGAGGCGTGCTGGGAGGGTGGCATCCCTCGTCCCATGACTCCCAGGAGCATGGGTCCATGTTGGTGCCCTGTGAGCTGTTGTGTGTCTCGTGTGAGGGACCATGCTCAGGACGTTTTGCTGAGAGCTTTAAACCCATGTCTTCACATAGTTCAGACATTATGGTCTCCAAAGTGAGATCTTTAGTGCTGTGCTCTACTAAACTTTTCCCTTGTGTGTAATGGCTTGTGGATGGAGGAAGGAGGAGGGGAAGGTGACAGGGAAAACCAAGGGTTTGATTGGCATGCAGTGATTTTGGACTAGCAGGAAGCAGGCGCCTCTGCTCTCCAGCCCCCACATACTTCTCAGTCAATGTGTGTTGAGAGGGGAAAGAAGCCGATATTGTTCCCTCTAAAATTAATTCCCAGTTAGCCAGTTACTCCTGGTTTTTAGCTCAGAGCACACTGTAATTGCATTTTTCATTTCAGTAATTATAGAGGATATTAAAGTGGATAGACAGTTGTAGCAATCTGGCTCTTTAGACATATCCACTTGTCCAAGATCAAATGGCTACAGCATATTTAGGGTTACAGTCTCCTTCTTTTCCTTCTTGTTCTCTACTGCAGTGGATTTTTTTTTCGGCGTTACCATGGCAACGCTATATCTGGCTGCCAGCTCTGTCGTAAGTTATTGAACTGAGACTGGCTTTTGGTTTAGCAGATAATTAGGTTCTGTCTCACAGGTTCATTTTCCTGTGACTGGGACGTGAATATGACCTACAGCTGGCCTCAATTTCAGTGTCACAGACAAAACTTTAACCCTTCCCAGCCTCGCCACTACTGTACCCGCTGCGGCGGATGGTGGCGATTGCAAATGCTTTCCCGGGGGTGCTGGACACAGCACACCCTCCTGAGTCCTCGGGGCTCGTTGCCCGGGCTGTGCTAATCCCCAGCGAGGAGGGAGACAGCCCGGGTTGCGCTCACACGTGGGGCGGGCGGGGGACAGGGTATCGCTAGCAACAGATGAATATTGATTGTCTGGTATGTAGATTTGTCGGAAAGGTAAGTTCACTGCTTGATTAGTGACCCTTTAAATAATAGAAATGCAAAGGGCGGTGGCAGGCACTTTTTGCTTGACTCAGGAATATGAAATATTTATGAGAGGTCTCTCAGCGCACAGGGCCCCATCTTCGGCTGGTACCCACGGTGAGGGAGCGGAGCTGCGGGGAGTCGCCGCATCGTTTCCACATGTAACTCCCTGATTTTCCTTTTCCCCTTTGGGAGAAAGGGGGGTCCAGCCTGGGGCGGGGTGCTGGGCACCTGCCACTGGAGCCCCTCGGCCCCCAGCACCCCGGCCCTGGGGTGGGCGCAGGCAGCGCTGCCCCTCACCAGATGGACTCTCCAGCTTGCATAATAAGGCCTGAGAGGGAGGACAATCCACCATTTTCTTCAGCATAGTTCTCAAACCTGCTCTTTTCCAGTGTTTGTGTGCAACGTAACACGGTCTTACAGTTTTAGCCATTTCAAGCCAGGGCATACACCCCTCTCCTGCCTGTGGAAAAACCTGCAATAAAAGATATCAGTCGAGGGGAAATTCCACGAGATTTCACTAGCAGATATTTCCTGAGTTCGTCTGTGGGATAAGGGAGGTTTTTCCTACCCTGAAAAGAGCAAGGGAGGTTTCTCTCCCAAAGACGGCATCTCCCAGAGGGTTTTCCAGAAAAGCACAAGACCATTGGTGTAGGAGTCACGTATCTGTTTCTCTGGGACTACGGCTTCTCGCTGACTATCTGGCAGTGCACACCATCGTGCTGCTGGGATTCGCCCCATCTGCGTTTCCTATTGACACTCTTCTTTCTGGGGAATCTCACAATAATAATAAAAAAAAAAGAGGCTAGCTGTGAAAATTGATGGGCTTCCACTGTTATCCATCACAGGGCTCTCACATCCAGGGTATATTCTCTGTGCGTGCTACGGACGTGTGGATGGACACGCTGGCAGGGTGGACATTTTTCGTCAGCTTCCCTTCCCCCTCCCCACCAAATCATTTGTGGCGATGTCTCTTGATTAGAAGGTCAAAGTGTTCAGACGGGGCATCCGTCTTGGCTGTATGGAACGTGTCCTTCTGAGCTAATCTCCCCGCCTGCGTTTGTTGATAAAAAATAGTATGTTTAAAACCTGCCTGTTATACAGGATAAAGCAAATGGCATTTTGTAGACCAGAGACAGTGACTTCTCATCGCAGATAACACGGAAAGCTGCAGATTTAGCATATATGTATAACCAAAATGATAAAAAAAGGCCCTTGAGGTATTTCTTGATTTGCATATTTAGTGTGGATTAGACCTCCTCGCAACAATAATGTTAAAGTTTTGCTGAGGGGTTAAATTCAGAGTGGGAGTGGGTTGGAGGGAAAGGTCCCCCTTGAGTTACAGAAGAGAGACATGAAACTTGGTGTGCCAGTTGGCTGATAAATTATCCAACTGCTGGGTGTTAATGAACATTGCCATGTCTGAGACCCTGCAGCTCTGAGCTGGGAAGCTGGTTGATACCACATCAGCAGCATGTTACAACTTATCAGCGGTATATTAATTTTTTTAAAAAAGAAGTAAACTTACCACCAAGCCATTGTAAGGGAACATTTTCCATTATAAATATCATCCCTGAAAATTTATTTCTTTGTATAAACAATTTTTATCATTTTTTAGGGTTGTTTCCCTTTTTTATTTTGCAGATTTTATAACCAAAAACCAGACCAAGTAGTTTCAGTTTATGTTTAGAGTTGGTTTCAGTGTCTGGCCCTCATATCTTGGCATAGTCCTGTAATGTTTCATCTGTGATCAGAGTTTAAAGCCAAATGAAACACTGTTTTCATTGGAACCATTAGAGAAATCAAGCAAATATTGCCAGTGGGATTAAGTTTTATAAAATATAGATAAGAAATCTGAATGTTTGGCCTAGAGCAACCTGACCTTGTCCCAACAACATTTGCAAATGAGAGCATGCAAACCAGCTCACAAGGGGGAAGGGGCGGGGGAGGGAAAAAAAAAGGGGAAAAGAAAATAGGAAGATTGCATTGTTGCCATTTCATGATTTCCAGCTTGAGCAGCTTGAATTCTTAAACCAAGAACCCTTATTGTAGGTAATTAAGCCCACTACCCACCACAATATATAGTGTTTACCACAACTGGCAGCGAATTAGTCTCTTCTAGAGGATGCAAAGCTGTCGAGTCCTTCTGAGTCCCCAAAGTCCTTCCATAGCTGATGCTCTCTAATGTGAAAGACAAAGACTTGCAGGATCTTGCCTACTCTCAGCTGCTGAGACTAATATACTTACTTCTGTTTATTCCCAGAACAATTGCTAAAAATCGAACAACAGAGGAAGTTCATGCTAGAAGGAGTAAATTACAGCCCTTCTTGCAATGTGAGACTTCCTTTGCTGTTTAAAACTTCTTTTCCCCACTTTACATCATATCTACAAAAGAAGAAATAAACGGAAAAAAAACCAAAAATAAAAACAGGATCCACCCCAAATTCTGTTTTGTGACATTCCTGCAAATGTTTGGTTTTACTGATAAAGGATTTCAGGACAATGTGGCTGGAAATGGTGGGAGTCTCTGCATCTTCAAAATTTATACATCCTCATTAAATGTTCTTTACTACTCTCTGACAGAACTTGCCTCTACATATTGCCTCTGTGGCGGATGTTGGCTGCTAAACTTAGCTACATGGAATCATGTATGAGTTATGCACCTTGAATGGGCTGTGAGAATACTTCCTCGAGTATGCCTCATCCTTTTGATTTCTTAGCACTTTTTATCCTGATGAGGTACTTTGAATAGTACTTCAAGGGGAGCAAAAATAAGTCCCTTAATTTAAATATTTCATTGTGACAGCAAATTCAAAAGTACTTCAGATACTTGGATCTGTTCCTCAGATCCATTACAGACTAGCAACAGTACAAAATATGCTGGTTTAAAATCAGAAACTGCTTCTTTTTTTTTCCTTTGGTTCTATAATTTTAAACTAGCTTATTCTTTTTCTTAGATTATCAGGCAAATGGAAAAAAATAGTATCACAGAATTAAAGAAAACTCTTCTGAAAGTAATGGTCAAGCATGATGTAATTCATAAATTGACACGAATAAGGAAAAAGATATTTTTACTGCACCTAGTAGGATTAAATTTCAACATATACCAAGAATGAAAGGACGAGCGTGATCTTTAAACTTTATATTCATGACGTAACTTAAAAAAATAACTACGATTTAATTTTTTTCAGAAGAAAAATGATTCTTGTTTCCAAAATCAAAATGTTGCTTCCATTCAATGGTAAATAATGTGCCATAGTAGGATCCAGGAGATGATGCATCAGCAAAACAAACTGCAGCCTGTTATCCATGTAATGAAGGATGGTATTTTTCAACTTTCATTTTTTGCAGGTTTTCTGAAACCTCTTTTTTAATAAATACAAAGTCTGCATAAATGAGACATCATTTTGTTTCAGCTCCGCAAAAAGAAAGTGATTTTTCATTGTAAAAGAAACACAATGGTGATAAAAGCTCCAACAAAACTAATGATAAAATTTGAAGTGTCTGCTTCCAACCTAAATTGATCTTTGACCCAGAAAGCACTACTGTCTCTCGCCTATACGCTGGTGGGGCACGTAGCTTTACTTCTTGGGCACTTTCGAGACTGGGAAGGCCCTGGCTGCTCTCAGGGATGGACCTGGGCAGAGGCATCACTCAGAGGAAGGGGAAATGGCTGCTCCCCAACTGCGGTATCTTGTGTGCTGAGTTCAGGCCAGCATCAGCACTCCAGAGGCAGTAAGGATGAGCGACGCTCACCTTTGCAGTTGCCTTTCTAGTTGGCACAAACATCTTTGTATGTCCTGATTGCTTGTTTGGGGTTTGGACAAATGTCACCGTGGAAGTCTTCTCGGTAGATACAGCAGCTCAAACAATGAGTTTTCTCAGGTGCTGTAGCACAGCTTTGACAGTCACGCTTGGCCAGGGTGGCACTTCATCTGAGCAAGGAGGTTCTTTTTAATCTTTAAATATGCCCCTTTTTAAAAAAGCGTGATGGGAGAACTCACTTATTTATTAAACAGTGAATTATAGGCTGTATGGTTGCCACCTTAATCACTCATATCTAATCATTCTTACTAGCTCCATGGGTGTGACCTTTTCTGAAATAATTTTCACGCAGTAATAGCAATAAGATACTTTTGGCAGTGCATTTCTGGGAATCACTGCACTTCTCAGGTGACTAAGTCACTCATTCTTTGTCCTCATGCTTCACAAGACATCTGAGGCATGAAATTATTTCCTTCCAATGTGATGCCTTCACCTCCTCTTATTGCTTAAATGATTTTTAAGGATTAGTGTGTTAAAAGCATTGTGAGAAATTCGGGAAAAAATAGAGAAGATAATATTTTGCATTAAAGTTATCAACCTGATCCACATTTCAGTAATTTTATTCTGATCATGAGAGTCTGGATCTAATATACATCCATGGTATGTGCTAACAAAAATACGGAGGGCACAGTATCTTTCTTGGCAGTGTGCTGTAAATAAAAATTGTGTCATATATATAGCAGAAACTACCAGAATTGATGAGGTTTCGTATTTACAAGAATAAGTAGAATTGCATTTCCCTGTCCACTGATGGGTATTGCCAGCTGTCTCCTGTATGCAGGTACCATGCTTTGTTCCCAGAATTTTATGAATTCAGCTCTGATTTCTCTCTAAATCGTTTCACCATATCCTGAATGATTTGTAAACAGAATACAAATTCTCTTGAGACAAATGTATCATTACCATTTTAAATTGTAATCTTTTTCAGAAGATGCTTTTGTGTTTTTTTTTTTCCATTAACATTTGAGAGCAAAAGGCTGGAGTTTTAACGTTTGTTGCAATACTGACAAACTACAATAGCCACCCTTGGGTTTTTTTTCCCATATTAGCATCTAGCTGCAATATGAGGAAACTGCATTTGTTTCATGTTCTCTACAAAACAATGTGTACACAATCAGGGACACACAGCTTCATTGCATTTATTTTACTGTGAGCGAGGACTGAAAAGGCCAGCATGCGTTTTAGCTAGAGGACTAGAGAAGTAACCCTTCTTTGGAGGTCCCACATCTCTCTGAGGTCAATGTTTGGAAAATGGTGTATTTTACTAAGTCATCACTTAGTAAAGTCCTTACTTACACAGCTCTGGTGAGCACTGCTCTCAAGCTTAAAGTCATATACATATCTGGTTGCTCTGATGAATAAAAATTCTGGCTGCTTCCATTTCTGTCTCAGTGACAAACTTCATATATTACAAGAAAATGCTAGAGTTATTAATAAAAATAAAAGATCTCTTTGATACCTGAGGCTGCATCACCGACCCAACTGTTTCTCAGTTTGAAATCATGTATATATATATAATCAAATATTTATCAGTAATACCTTACAGCACCAAAAGCAGCAAAAATGATTTCATGCTCTCATACAATCCATCACTCTTATACACATAGCAAGTACCATGTGATAGGTAATATACAATATATGATGTATATAGGGTCTGTTTAAAAAATATTTTTTTCTAAAAATATTTTATTCCTCTCTATTTATTGTCTTCTCTCTCCTGCTGTGCCCCGTCTCAAAACACTTTCATATACCAGGTAAAATGGTAAAAATGAGGTGAGAAAACATGATTGCTTTTCTGTTTCACTAAGTAATTGCCTTCATTAAGGTTTGTCTCCCCTCCTTATTTGATGAGCTGTGTAAATCTTTATAACTTGTATTTTATTTATCTTGTATATGTAAGACATGATCACTGATCTGCTAATGGCATTTTTCCTCACAAGAGGGATGAAAAATATAATCCTCAACATCAGCAAACTGGTCTCTTGCTTCTCACAGGTGAAAGAGAGCATCCCAGAAAGGGCAAGCTAACACAGGTTATATGTGCAGTGAGTTTTACACATATGCTCTGTTTTATGCAGATAGCATGATAATAATGTCTTGTAGAAAAAAGTCTTTAATTAAGGAAAAGGAGAATTGTGAAAGTTCTTTTAAGTTTGGTCTCCATGTTATTGCGTCAGATTCCTTTTTGGGTGTCTCACTGAAAATTTTGTGATGGTTTGTTTGAGACAACTGCTGGTGTCAGTTCTGCTCCCAGTGGGCAAATATGTTGCCTTTTATCAGTACTGAGGGGACTGGGAAATAAATAGCATACAGGGAATAGGTTCTCAAGAAGCAAGAAAGAGGTAGGGTTTGTCCAGAAAGGGTCAGCGTGGTATTCACAACATCATTTCGTTCTTGTCTGATTGATTTTTGAACAAATCCCTAAGTCATATCAGTAGGTATATGAGGTAGCCTCTTTGTGAATCGCAGATTCACTGAATTTCAAGCAAATTGTACTGTTGTGTCTTTTCAGAAATTTTCATCTTTTTTAACACACTGGTTTTGAAAAGTAATCCATCCTGCTTGTGGTTCAGAAAGGGAATGGAGCTGTGACCAGAAAATATTCTTCATCTGATGATACGCCAGAAGGCTGTGCTGCCTTACAGCGTGACCTGGACAGGCTGGAGAGTTGGGCAGAGAGGAACTTAATGAAATTCAACAAGGGTAAATGTAGGGTACTGCATCTGGGGAGGAATAACCCCATGCATCAGTACAGGTTGGGGGCCGACCTCCTGGAGAGCAGCTCTGTGGAAAGGGACCTGGGAGTCCTGGTGGACAACAGGATGACCATGAGCCAGCAATGTGCCCTGGTGGCCAAGAGGGCCAATGGCATCCTGGGGTGCATCAAAAGGAGTGTGGCCAGCAGGTCGAGGGAGGTCATCCTCCCCCTCTACTCTGCCCTGGTGAGGCCGCATCTGGAATACTGCGTCCAGTTCTGGGCTCCCCAGTTCAAGAAGGACAGGGATCTGCTGGAGAGGGTCCAGCAAAGGGCTACAAAGATGATTAGGGGATTGGAACATCTTTCATATGAGGAGAGGCTGAGGGATTTGGGTCTCTTTAGTCTGGAGAAAAGAAGATTGAGGGGGGATCTTGTTAATGCTTTCAAATACTTGAAGGGAGGATGCCAGGGGGATGGGAGCAGTCTTTTTTCAGTGGTGCCCATTGATAGGATGAGGGGTAATGGGCACAAACTTGAACATAGGAAGTTCCATCTTAACATGAGGAGGAACTTCTTTACTTTGAGGGTGGTGGAGCACTGGAACAGGCTGCCCAGAGAGGTTGTGGAGTCTCCCACTCTGGAGACATTCAAAACCCGCCTGGACGCTGTCCTGTGCAACCTGTTGTAGGTGACCCTGCTCTGGCGGGGGGGGGTGGACTAGATAATCTCCAGAGGTCCCTTCCAACCCTGACTATTCTGTGATTCTGTGATTCTGTGATGTGCTCAGCCTGAGTGTCGGGAATAGATAGTAATGAGAAACTTCACAGGCTTTCTGGTCCCACTCTCTGGTCCCATCCTGCTGACCTGAATGGTTTAGGTAGCTTTCCTGTCTAGTCCTAGAAGGACTTTCGTCTTCTAGATGCAAGCTGAATGGCAATTCTAAACACTGTGAATCCAAATTCTGTGCCTCTTACTGCTCTGAATGTCCGTAGTATTTAATATGCTGCGGGTTGCAATGTTACGAAATGAATGCAATCACATATAGCTAAGTGGTTAGTTTCTGTACTCACCTGGGAGAGGTTTGGGAAAGATATACATGTGTTTCACATCTGCTGGTTTCTGGAATTTTGATGCAGTGGTCTTTGGCTTTTTCTTTGCCCATTCATATTGTACCTATTTAAGCTCCAGATGTGAACAAGAAAAATTAATTTCTTCCTATCCCATCTTTTAATATTGTCAGATGAATGTGAATCTCAGCTCTCTGGAATATATTACATAGAATTTTTGTTTTGTTTAGTGATCATTAATACTTCTATAGCTGTGAATATATATATATTTTTATTTTAGGCTTTCCACAGTATATTACACCTCCCGGGATGTGAATTTTCTGCATGTCATTTTATAATCAATAACTGTTGTTATTTACATTTTCTTTCTGACCATTTTTGTATAATACGCTATCCTTTTTATTATTCCTAGCTGGAAAATACCAGCATAATTTTATTTGGAACAACTGACATTTTGATAGAAAAAAAATACTTAGTTAAGTATTTTTAAATTATTCTTGGTTTGTTTTTCCTTTCTTCGTAATACCAGATATCACCTTTGATTAATAACAATCATATATAGGCTTTGTTCCTCTTATCTGGGTGTCAGCAGTAATTGGAATCCATATCCATATCCTACCTTGCAATCGTGCTGCAAAAGGCCAATAAATTCCCGCTGAGTGTGTTACTTGTTAAATTTAGTGCATTACATTCAGGGTAATGAATAAAAGCAGTGGGCCGTTACTGTCTGGTTGGCAGAGGAGGAGTAAGAACAGCCAGACTCCCCTGAGGCCCCAAGCAGGCTTAAAACTGTGACAGGCAGAATCAAGGGACTCCCTAGGCATCACAGTTCAGTTTGTCTCCCTTAATTTCCTCTTCTACAAAGATTTTAGAGGAAATGGAGGGAGGTGAGGTAATCTTCGACAGAAATACAAAATACGCTGTGCTTGTATACCAGTACTCCCTAGTGCAGATTCTCTTCTAGGCAAGTGTGTTTAAAAGTAATATATCTGTGTTAAGCGTTTGGCTGATGACAGGTTTGACTTTGCTTTAAGAGTTGCATGTATCATATATATATATAGTCTAATGTAGTTTTATATATATATATATATATAAAATATACACATAAATGTATGCTTATAACCAACCTGTGTTAACCTTCTGTTGGATTGCTGACTGATAGAAATAACCTCTCAAGCTTCTATTTTGGATGTCTGAGCATTGATTTGGTAGACGTAGAAATAGCTGTGTGTCCCTAACTGTAGTGAGAAACAATCTGTACTTCAGTTCTGAATGTGGACCTGGTCAGTTCTTGAATTTCGGTTCCTCCAAGTATGCAAACTTATGGTGTTAAAATGATGAAAATCAGTTAAATGTTATGGAACAACCGAAGTAACGAGACGTAATAGAGTCTCAGTGAAAAGATAAACAAACCTATTTTGATGAGACTGGTAAGGAGTTCTTACTCCTCCTGCAACCTCCTTTGGATTTTTCTGTGCCTCTCGACAGAGAAACCATGTGAATGCATTCCCTCATCTTGAAAGAAAGACTGGTTTGGGGCCTTCCTGTGCCTATGCAGACACCAAAGTTAGGCATGAAGAGACTTTTATGTGCGCCACGCTTCCCCGTGCCAGAGGGAAGTGGCGTGTCCAGGGAACACATCAGCCCACCTGCAGTTGGAGACATGCTTTGGAGGCTTCCCCTCTCACCCCCACACCAGGTCCCTGTTCCTTTGGGAGACCTTGAAAGGGAGTCCAGGATGATCACATTCAGCCTCATTATTTTCTGGGCCTATGAAACTATGATTTTTGGCAAGATTTGGGCTTTTACTGAAGCTGTACTCCTTTCAGGGACACCTGTCAGGGCCAAAAAACTTAGCAAATCTCCTGAACTGGAAATACTGAGTAGCAAATTAATTATGCAGACATATCATGTAGATCCCAAGTAACTACGTGTTTTATTTTCAAATGAACTAAAATCCAACAAACGGAACAAAATTATGGGGGAGATCTTATCTCTGCTGCAGTCAGAGGCAAAGATTTTACTTCTTCAGGGTACTACCAGTGTGGAGTTGCTTTATTGAATCCTGAAGTAGTACATTTTCTTTTGACAGTAAAGAAAAAGTCTCCCTCCTATCCTTCAAGAGCAGGGGCAGATTTTCAAACTTACATGGGAAGCATAGGCACTTTGGACTAAATCCACCACAGGATTCAGGTTATCTAGCTCTTCTGACTGATCCTGGAAACATGTAGAGTTAAAATTCAGATCTTGAAATCGTCCATTAAATTGATGTCTAGCCTCAAAGTATTGGAAGCACTTGCATTTTCATCAGTAAAGCTGTTTATATGACTACAACTCTGCTTCTGAACATGTCTTGACTGTGTTGAACAGGTAGCTGACTCGGCCAACTTTGGGAACCACAAAGTGTGTGTTCTTGTACCTGTACCCCTTGCAAACACTGTTTTAATAGGCACAGCACACCTGAAGTAAGGAGACTTCTGCAAAACACAGGCAGAAGGTGGGATGGTGGGGAAATATCAGGCTCATCATGTCTGTGGATAACACTCTGACGGTCCTGCACAAATGCTCTGGAAGAGCACGGGGTTTCAGGCAGCATGGCAGGAAACTCCTAGCAAAACTGCAGCCAGTGGAGATGCATGGGTGAACGGCACCTGCTTCTATTTCTGTTTTAATAAGAAGAAAACCCGATGGGGGAAGGTAAACCATGCAGGCCTTCAGCCTCCCTGTCATTGTGTAACAGGTACAGGTTCTTTTCTTTACGGTTTTGAAGAGTCTAGGTTTAATGTCAGATTCATTTGTTTTATAAAATGACAGATATGGGATAGCTGTACTCTGGGACTGGACTGTATATTCAATTCAAGAAGTACCTGTGTTTGACAGTTTTAAACTAGGAAAAGCCTCTGCCATAAAAGGGAAGAACAAGATTCTCATAGTACGAGGTACTGCATCAGCTCAGGTCGATAGAACTTAAACCTTTCCCAATATGAAATGCAGTATTTTGTTTTAGAAAAAGGTAATGTTGTGATATGGGTGATGTCATACAAAATGAAATATTTGGTGTAATCTGATGTTTTAAATAGGAACATGGCTCATGCTGCTGCTAGGAAAAACTCTTTCCTGAAAATGCCTTGTTTATTATCCGAACCTTACAACGGATCCTGGCTCTGTCTGGCAATAACATTAAAACTTATAATGACAAATCAACATTTCTAAAACACAAATGCACGTGCATATCTGTATGGAGCATGCACATAAAGAGAGGATTTAAGATCAGTTCTTTAAGAGGATAGTTCTGGCTTCTGATGTGGTCTTGTGGGAAGTGTCCTAAGTAGTTTACATTTCATTAGGGAATTCGAACAGGTCCTCAGTTCTCTCCTTGTTGAACTGGAAAATACTGCGGATGAGCCCAGGTCCTCCAAAGAAATCTTTCTGACTCCTCACAGAAAGGAGGCTAGGAGTAACTGCTACATTCTGAATATCTCCACATATCTGGAGAGCTCCAGTCCCTGATCTCAGGTCAGGCAGTGGTTTTGCTCTGTGCCAAGCATTGACATTTGTTGTTGACGGAATTTTATTTCACCTTCTCATGTTCAACATTCCTTTGAGCTGGAACATTTAGTTTAAGGCTGTCTGGGTGCCATGGATAGAATCATCTTTAATCTCATTACCATCAGAAATTCTGCAGGAGCAGATCCAGGTGCAATTGTTGTTGACTGGCTAGAAGTGTTTTATATCAACCCATTAATTTTGGCAGAAGGTTTGTGGTTTTTGTTTTTCTTTTAATCTGTCCTATTTCATGCACTTCTCATCTCTACCTTTTTTTCCATTGCTCTGGGAGCAAAATTAAGTATGACAACAATATTGAATGTAAAAGCTTTATGTAAATATGTTGATTGTTTTAAAGACCCATTATCTGACATGAGGACTTCATGTTTCTCAAGTATTTACTTTACTTTCTGGACAATGTGTGCCAGTGAGGTCTATATAAGTAGAGCCAAAACGATATATCTGGAGAAGTAATCAGCCACAGTACTGTATTTGTGTCCTTTCCAAAAAAACAAGTCTGTTGCTTCTACTGCCAAGATCTGGCAGGTAGCTTTGAGAAGATTAATGGCCCTGGTGATTGTTGTTATTGGTGCCTTTTTTCCCCTTCCTACCCCTAAACTATTACATTTTAAACGCTTATTTACTGAATGGTCTCAATGTACTGAAAGAAGCAGACTAGCATACGGGATGTTGTGATCTGACCATGTATTTGTTTGTAACTTGTGTTCTTCAAGGTAATGGGGGAACACAGTCCTCTAAAGTACTCGAGGGATCAAAATCAGCTGTCCTTTCAGAGGCAGTCTATCAGTCATATGAAGGTTATTTCAGTCCTGCCAATATGGTAAAGTGTTTGCTGGAAGCTGACTCACTTACCACTGATGAAGGTGGAGTTGAAGTTACTGGCAAGTCTTGTGTGTTAGTTCTTCATCTCTAACTTGCTTTGATCAACTAATGTTGCTGCCAGGATGAGGTCAGATTGTTCTTATCATCAACTTTTTTTCTTTTTCTTGGTGGTTGGTTACCAACTCTATTCTAAATACTCTGGAGTATTTTCTCCTATGAAGACTTTTGTGTGGTAGGGTCATAGTGTGGGGAAAAAATAGATGAAGCCATATTATTTGGATCCTAGTTGAAAAAATATCCAGTGACCTGTGTTCTGTTTCTTGTTAAAAACTAAGATGAACAAATACGCACCGAACGAGTAAATAGGTCTGTGCAAGTACTGGGAGTTCCTCTTCTATTTCAGCATAATTTTTTGTATGGCTTCTTGGTGTCATGGAAAAAGACTTTGGTCTTCTGGAAGGTTTTGTGTAAGCATATTTCCTAGCCCACATGAAGATGGGTCTGTGGTTACTGGCTGAATAGTTAAGAGAATAGTTTACCAGAACAGGTGGAGATATACTCTCTGCGTTTTTTTAAATTAATGCATTTTCCTGTGTGCTTTTCTTTTCCACCAAACTTTACATATTCAAATCATTAAATGACAGTCTTCAGAACTTCATTTAATAGTTCCCAAAGCACTGTATGTTACCCAAGGACCTTCTTCAAACATTTGTCTTGAAATTCACGCAAAGCTAGTAATGTCTTTTGTTTCATTATTATTTCTGAATCTCTCAGAATTCTCTATTTTCTTACTATTTACTCTATATCAGGGCCGTGAATAGGTGTTAAGGGCCCTGACCAGCCCCACCTGGGGCCTTCATCTGTGGAACCACCAGTTATATATGAGGTCATGCCCTTACTATGGGTGACTTTCTTGCAATCTGGAGAACTTGCTTTTGGTGTTAAGTTTTGATCCATCAAAAGGATTCTAAGGGAAGTATTACCTTCCACAGAAGGTGGTGGGTACAGCTGTGTGAGGGGTGGGGGGTCTTTAGCAAGGGGATTTTGCTGACAGCCTATTCAGAGGTCTTGTCTGTGGAATACTTTTTTCTCTAAGAGCTTGTTTGCAGAAAAGATGTTGTTTTCTCTGTAAGCGCTTTTGTTAAGGTCTGTAGAAGTGCTATGTGTTCATTGTTCTTGTATACTAATCTCTGAATCTTCTATTATGGAGAAAAAAGAAAGGAAAATGTCCTCCTATTTTATTTAGTATTTCTTCCCCTTTCTTTTAGTGGAAGTTCAGGACAGTATACAGAGTTGGTAGTGGCCTACTCTATTTTAAATAGCTTGCTTTTTTTTGTTGCTGACTTATTTTTTACATTAAATATAGACTTTGAGGTATTTTAGAAAATTAGTAAAAAATATTTCATCCTGTTTATGAGAATATCTGATAGAAGTTTGGAAATGTAAAACAGAAGGGGTCAAACAGGGAATACAAATGAAGAAGGGAGACATTTTAATAACTCAGAGGATTGCTGTTATCTTAGGTTAAGTTAAATTGTCCCTTGACAAATTTAAATACAATCTAGTGTAGTTATGGACTTGTTGAACCTTACTGAGGAGTCTGAGTTTTGCACATGAAAATAATATAGGAAAGGGTTAGGAAAAGACTGTCAATAATGGATCTAGATTGTCACAGTCTCTGATGTCAGAAGACATGGAAACCCTCTTGCTAAAGAAGCAATAATTGAAAGAACCAATGCCCCCTGGCTGAGTAAACTGTGAAAGGAAAATGTCAAAGAGGAGGCTTGTGAAAACCTGTATCTAGAAAAACACTTAAATATACCTCTGAACATTAATCCAGTCTATGGCTGTAGAGGCTGAGCTGGAGAGTTCGATACAGGTTGTGCTGGACTGGAAAACTGAGGTGTTGAATGGCTTCTGGCCAAACAGAGAAAGCACAAATACGGTCTTTGGTTACCTATACAATCATCATCATTGGTGCTACTAATGATCCTTCTTCCAGCTGCTGAGGAAGAGAAAGAACACAGCACAGGAAATAAGAGCTTGTTGTGGGTTTTTTATGCCCATCTCAAAAGGAAGTAGGATGTTTTAGCAAGAAGGGCAAAAGAAGTGAACCAGTCCTTCTGAAAAATATAAATATAGAATAATAAAAAAGAATGACTAAAAGCTAGGGAAATTCTTTGTGTGAAAGACTCTTGTTAAAAGACGGATTCATCTATGGCCAGGTCTCATAGTGGCTTTACTTTCAAAGCAGGAAAGTGAGTCCAAAAGGAGGAGCAACTGTGATAAAGGATCTTTATTTCCCTTGAGCATGCTGGGTGTTATTTCCATATGTAGGTGAGTGGTATTTTAATTAGTAGGCTGTGTGTGTCAATAGTGTCTCTAACAAAATGCTACAAGCAAATGAACACAGTATAAGCCTAGCTGGAATGTGTGCTTACAGTTTATTTATACTATCTATCATTGCAATGATGATGTGTATTTATAATGGAAAATATAATATATCCCTCAAAGACAATTGTATAGAGTGAGTTTGAAGGGTAAGAACAAAGTTAATTTGGGGAGAGAAAGAACAATATAGATATTAAGTTTTGATCTGTGAATCCAAAAGTTTGTTTATAATAGGAAGTACCATGATAGAGTTGGCTAGACTTGGGACAGCTTTTTGGCTTAATTTTTTTTCTTCTGGCAGAAGAGCTTGCTCGAAGAGGGAAATGTTGAACTGGAAATCAGTCTTGGAACAGGAAGCTTAGAGTTTTTGTGCGAGCTCTATAATCTTTCTTCATAACAGACGAGGAGTTGAGTTGTTTGATTACTTGATTGTGAGAAGATTGTTGGTGTGGTTGATTTATATTTACTTCTTAAGCTATGACTGGCCTTGTTGTGGAAATCTATGAATGAGGTTACACACCAACTTGAAATGTGGAGATTATGCCTTGAGAAATATCAAAGACATATCAAGCGCCTGGCAGAAATAATCTGCCCAACAGGATTTTATTATCCTGATACTTTAAATTATCATAACATACACTCAGCTATAGATCTGGATAAATAATATTGTAAGTTCAAATGTTTTCCAGTATTTTTTCCTGATGAAAGTACCTAAAGCTATGAGGGATGTTACTGGTGAAGCCTAGATGATATCTCAAACTTATGTAGTAGTAGTTGTTCACTAACAAAATCCTCATTGTGACATTGCAAGTGTAACCAAAAGCTCCGCTCTAATGTGGCGTGCATGAGGGGATGTATTTTGTTTCCAAGGTTATCATGCTATAATCCAGAGACACAAATGATCTGCTGAGCAATTGCTGTACATAGAGATAGAATGGCCTGATGACCTAGTCAAGACTTACTCCTGTTGTCCAGATTCTGAAAAGCATTAAAGCAAAACTATATGGAATATGTTCTTCAAGTTCTTGTTGAGAAATATGTTTCCCCCCAGTACTGAAAGGGCACTTATAAGAAAGATGGGACGAACTTTTTAGCAGGGCCTGTTGCGATAGGACAAGGGGTGGTGGTTTTAAACTAAAAGAGGGTAGACTTAGACTAGATATAAGAAAGAAATTTTCCATGATGAGGGTGGTGAAACACAGGAACAGGTTGCCCAGAGAGGTGGTAGATGCCTTATCCCTGGAAACATTCAAGGTCAGGTTAAACAGAGCTATGAGAAACCTGATCTAGTTGAAGATATTCCTGCTCCTTGCAGGGGAGGTTGGACTAGATGACCTTTTAAGGTCTCTTCCATCCAAAATTATTCTACGATTCTATGATTTGGGAGAGTACCCCATTCACAAGACAATATTTGCTTGAAGCTGTCTTGTATACTGTCGGTGTCTGAGGATCCTGCTGCATTAGAAGAGACCATTATAAAGATTATCCATATTCAAATGAAAGATTCTTCTTAAAGTAACATTTGCGACTCGGAGGCAGGAAAGATGTGTTTGAAACTTTTAGCATCCACAGTGAAGTGAGAAACAACACTTCAGCTAGAGCCTACTCAGCTGGTAATGGATTTCAAGGGTAATTTGGCTGATATAGTCCAGGCTCTGCAACAGAATAGCAAGAGAATGGTCTTGGACCCGAAGTTTACTGCCAACATACTGCATTGTCAGCAAAAAACAGAATTGGGAGACAAATCTTGAGACAAATTCTTGAGTTAAATAAGAAATGGAGAAGGGTATAATCACTCATCACATTAGCCTCTCTTCAAAACTGGTGGATAAGTTGATGAAAATAATTGGTAATAAGTGCGTGTGCTTGGCAAGTGAAAGGCAGAGCAGAAGTGGGCATATATATATAAAGATATAATTAGGTAGTCATATTGGAGGGAAAGAGAAGATATTGGAGAGTTTAATGGACTGAAAAGATGAAAGTGTGAAAGAACAAAACATTAGAAATGGAATTCCACTTGCTGACTATTATGGCAAAGCTAAGAGCAGTACTGAAATGTGTAATTCACAGTATATGCCGATAAAGAAAATTAAGAAAGAGTAAATGCTAAGGCTCTGGTGAGGATACACAAACACAGTGCTAGCTTTTTGCATTTGCAGATGGAAACCTCATCCCCTGTACAGAGTTGCTTCACATCCCACAGGTTAGCACTCCAGCATACCAAATACCTTATACAGGCTGTAAACTAGCGGAAGACTCTCCTCACTGAAGTATATTACAAACGCAAACATGTTTGCGTCTGTAATGAGTCTGTCTACATCATCTGTTACGTGCTTAAAGAACACTTTCATTACTGATTTGAAATTGGTGACAGTCTAGCAAATGGGATTTACAAATGTTGCCACTTAATTATATAGCTTTGACAAATTCTTTAGAGGAACACCACCTTCCAGCATGTGTTGGGCACTTCTGAAGTTCACTAGGAAAGCTGCCACTTCAAATTTCAAGCTTTCCTGTTTCAGCAGTGACTTCACGTTTTTGAGAAATGTGACTGGATGCGGTGGGACAGCATGCTCTGGTGGTGTAAATAAAATATAATCAAATATTTTGGGTGTTATATTGAAAGACAGGTCTGTTCAGGGCTCATAAGTAGCTGTTTTCTTGTTTCTTCTCTTTTCTTTTTTCATATGTTCTTTCACAAGGAGTCATAAAATATATGTAACAGACTTACTATTGTAGAGACTCTTTTTTTTTTTTTTTTTATAAATGTATTATTCACTTGGTTTCTTGGGAAAAATTTAATCGTTAAGGGTTAAATTGCTTAAACTGCTCTGCTCTCTTCCATAGGATCAGTCTCTGTGCTCACTGCTGTTTCCTGAAACAATAGCCTATCTTCTGTCATCAAGATCTAGACAAGATCTATGCTTAAGTTTATGGCAAAAATAATCTTAAGAAAAATGACACTGAACTGCATAAATCTTGATTTCAAATTAATATTTATGGAAGAAGGGAGTATGGTGCAGCAAAACTTGATGTCGCATGGGTTTTTTTTCAACTAATGATGCATTTCTTATGTGCTTATTTCCTCTGAGCAAATAAAGGTTGCATGGGACAGCTGGTGAAATGAAAAAGGAGTTAAAAGCATACCTTACATTTTTCATGTTCCTCTATCAGCAGAACAATGAACTCTGAAACTAGTTAGGGTTTCATGCACATGATCTTCATTACATAGGATGTTAGTTTTTTTTTTAACACTCCATTTTCTAAAACTTCACTTTCTGTTGCCCAGGGAAAGTAATTTATAAATAACATCTTATCACTTAAAGAACACTTTTCATCTTTGTTGCCAGTAAAGCACATCAAAAAAGGATAGTGAGTGTTGTTATGTCCACCATACAGGTAGGTAGAAGATCTGCAGCAGAAAAAGGTTAAATGACTTCCCAGAAATCACAAAGAAAAACAAAAGTAGAAGTGGAATACAACCACCCACAAGTCCAAGAATAGTTTCTGTCCCTTAGTGCTGTAGTTTGGAAAGACAGGAATAAGAAGTGCTATACAACCTCTCCTCCTTTGTAAGATGTCTTTGCATAACATGGGCAAGGTCAGCTCTCATTGCTCTCCCTCTGGTTTGGCTGATACAGTTTCAAATTTTTTAACCATGTGTGACAAGAGCTAACCTTAACATCTTTATAAATTGCTACCTTAAGAAGCATCTACTGATGTTCTCAATAAAAGAATTTGAAAGATCCCACTGTTGTATCTCATCCTTGACTGTACCCACAACAGTAGGTAAGGTCTTGTCTTAAGCTTAATTGCCAGAAGAGAATAAAAACATAGGGAAAACTGTTTTAGTTGACACTTAATGATTTAACTGAATATTTGCAGGCACCTAGAAGACAGCAGCAAAACGAATAACAGTAAACAGAGTTTTTCATTCTGAAGAAATTTGCCTTGTTTCTGTAACAGAAAGAGTAATAGTAGATGTTATGTATCCTGACTTTAAAGAAGGTTTTAGTAGTATATCATATGACACCCTCACAACAAACTAGGGAAGTGGTCTCTAGATGAAAAAATTAAAAGGCGAAAACAAACTAATCGGGAAGCCATAGTCATAATTCGCTATCAAGATGGAAGGCTGTTTCAAGAAGATTTCAGCAGTTGTCTGTCCAGCTCCAGGTAAGGAGGGACTGTTAGATTTGTGGAAGACAGGCTTGGAGCTCAAAATGATTTTGATAAATTGGAGAAATCACCTAGGGGAAAAAAATAGGATGAGCTTCGGTATGGACAGTTGCAAGGTGTAAAGTTTAGGTAGGAATAGTTGGCCATGCAAAGGTAGGCAGGGGAATAGCCAGGTAGCTTGTTTGTGGAAAGGGACCTGTAAATTGCTAAGGATAAAACCAGAAGTAAATATCATTGCTCTGTTGCAAAACATGAGAAGAGATACCAGGGTGTATTAGCAGGTTTGGCTTATAAGATCTGTGCATCTTGCAGAACAGTAAGAACTGTGTTCAGTCTTGGGCAGTGCTCTTCAATACTGGAACAGAACAAGGAAAATTAAGAAGTCCGGTTAACTTGGTTTGCAAGGTAAAATGATTTAGTTTAATGAAGAGGAGTCTGATGAGAAACATGAGATTAATCTTTAAGTATGTTAATGTCTAATGCACAGAGGAAAAGAAAGATCTGTTCCTTATCTTCATGACAAGTATGACAAAAAGTAATGAACTTAATTTTCAGTAAGGAACCTTAAACATTAGATAATCTTTCAATCAGGAAGGAAAGTGAAACACTGCAACAGTTGGGTTAAGGACACTCCATTGCTAAATGTGTCTCCAGACAGGTTAGTCATCTACTGCAACCCTCTCTGAGAGCTGAGGAGGGGGCTGGGTAACGCCTGGGAGTCTGCTCTGCCCCTAGCTGAGGGTTTTGTCATGAGGCGCTCTGAACGCAAAGGCTTTGGGACCCAAATAGTGCGGTCCCCCACATAGCATAAGATCTGGGGTTTCAACATTTCATAATCTCATTAAAACATAAAATGTTTATACCTGTCATGTCATTAACATGACATAATGCATAATGGCATAAATGTTCCAAATTATTATATTGATACTTTGCTGAGTCTGCAAACAAACTGTAACACCAGTGCAGTGGTATGACCTGTGCATTTCATCCTGAGTATGGAAATCTGCTGTGACTCAGAGTAAAAGTCATGGGAGCATGATCTGAGGCATGCTTACAGTTTTGTCTTTTCAAATAGGATAAGTGGTTGAACTGTCTTTCTGTACCTGTTTATAATTAGCTTTGTTGCAGTGTTTCTTTAGTATGCCTTTAGCTTAATTAAAATTTAACAAGTATAAGTTAAAATCAAAAGCAGGTAAATTAATGCATTGCTGATGGAAAGCCTACTGAGGCAAGTATGTTTTTTCCCATTATCCTACTACTGATATGTGTCTACATAAGTGTGCCCCACCGAAGGAAGCGCACGGGTAACTTTCACATGCTTCTGTGAGCTGGATTTGGTACATTAGGTTATTCCTTGCTTGCTTTGATCTTCAGTGTAATCAGGCTGATTTATGTCAGCTGAAAATCTGATGCTTTATTTTTAACATTTAAACACAAAGAAAGAATTAATGTTCTTGATTTAACCTGCTGGGACACTGGGATTTGGTAAAAAGTTTGTGTGCAGAGATATCAGGACTACTGGCTACCATAAGCAGTGGAAGGTGAAGGGGAGGAACATGCAAAGAATGCTTTTGAGAAGTAGATTAACTTTTTACATACATTTTTGTGATGAATTTTAACATGCAGCTATTATTGAACAAATAAATGGGAAGGTTCTTTTTGTTCAGAAGGGAAAATTTTACTGTTTTTCACAGATAACCAGTTAATAGAATGCTGTCGGGGCTTTGTTCTTTGATAGGTTTGTTGGTATGCTTTAGTTTCTTTAATGAAACACAGAGGGATTACCTAAAGGAGGATGGAAAGGAAGTTGGTTCTGAGTGAAATTTCTGAAATGGGCGTAGTGAGGTGAGCTGCATTGCCAAGATACAATTTTTAGTACGTATATCTGATAAGTATGTTCCATACTTCTGTTTCAAAGTGTAGTACATTAGCTAGCATGAAGTCAATAATGAACAAAGTTGGTCTATTCTATCTAGTATTTTGGCATCCCTACACTGTTGTTGCACACTGGTGTGTCTCTCAGTATGACAGTCAGTCTCCTCTTTCTTACTTAGCTGTCTTCTCTGTGTTTAAGCTGAACCAGGATCGGGGTTTTTTTTCAGCTATACTCAGATACAGGGACAGTAAAACCCACTTGCTGGAAGTCTTGAATTTTCTTAGGCTATCCTATTTCTGGTGAGATAAGGATTCAGGAAACCCTACAGCAGAAACTTTTGTTAAGTGTGTGTGACTGTGGGTAGGTACCTATACATGGGTGTGGCCCCTATGCTGGCCATCACACTCAGGTTGTCCATTAACTTCAGATGAAAAGCAAAAAATCTGACAATTTAGCTTGCAGAGATGTGAAGAAGTGGCCCTCCCCTGTATCTGTAGTATGGTCTGAGTTTGTTTCCAGTAGTTAGAAGAGCTGGGCAGTGTTTGGTGCTGTGACACCAGTGCTGGTTCATAGAAGAGCAACAAACTGGCTGCAGATGGTCTGGATAACAGCTCCGAGAAGGAGGAGCAGTGAAGAAGAGGGGCCTTTTGCAACAAAAACATGAGCAGACAATAGGAGCTTGAGAAGGTTGAAAAGAAACAGGTTTCTAAAACCCCTTTCTTGGGACTACAAATATTATAGCATGTTACGAAGTGCTTTTCAAAGTATCAGTGAGGCAACATGCAAGGTATTTCCTGGAGCATTTAATCACTTGTAGATTAGATCATTACAGCTGTACAAAGGTATTTCATTTTTGCCCTTAAACAAAACTTAGTATTGCTCTTAGGCAATGAACTCTAAGGAAGAAAAAAATATTTTGTGGAATAATTCCATGAAAATGCATACCAGTATGAAGACATTGTCAGCAATCATTTCAAAACTCCATTTATTTCACAGTGAACTTTGTGCATATCTGCAGGGGGTATAAAACGGAAAGACAGGGAAAGCAATTTATTAAAACCAAACTGCACCAAGCATAGATGCCTTGTCATCCATCCCACAACAGGGAGTTTTGCCCTTCCATTTATGCCAGATGTCACCATTCTGCTGAATGACAAAACATACATGGTGCCGAGTTCACTCCACTCTTCGCTAAAGAACCTTTCTCCGCTCCCTGTTCTCATTTCTTCTGCTAAAAGAGATGTTTGCAGAAGTGCAGATATAACTGCCAATTGGCCTGGTAATTGGTCCTGCTTCTCCCACAACCCAGTGCTGAATAGCCACGTATCAACACACTGGTTATCTGTACAAGCCAGTCACTATTTTCTCAGGCTTGCTGGGTGGATATAGAGAGTCAAGGGCAGTGGATCCTCAGGCATGCTGGAAATGAGACAGAGCGGGTGGGATCCAGCTCGCCTACCTTCAGGCATCTGTGTTGTACAGTGCGAGGGTGTAGAACAAGAACAGCGGGCTAGCTTGGGTTTAAATGCCTGTGCTGAAGACGCCTCCGTAATCTCCCAACACAGTGACAAGATGATGACTTTGCCTGTCTGAAAACAAAGCAATGGACGACTGCTTCTTATTATTAAGCTATCTTTCATGAGATCTGCATCTGAGTGAGCAAGATTTGAGGGAGGAGAAAAAGAAATGAGGAATACTTAACCAGTTTCCTGAAGTCAGAGAGAAGGAAGACCAGGAGTTAATGAGATTTCTTTGAGTTGAGAAACTAAAGGGCTGAGAAGCCAGCAGCAAAGTTTCTGTCCACCTGTCTCCATGGGAAGGAGGGAAAGCTGTGGGAACAAAACAGACCATGTCCCTTATGTGGAGATGGGACAGGACTGTGTGTGCATATGAGAGTCTCACTATAGAGCTGGAGCATACATGGCTGCCTACTTGAACCTGGGATGTGCCATGACAGCTGCTGGGTAGAGTGGGCAGACAGCTTTATAGAAAGAAGTTCTCTGTCGCATCTCTTCATCCTCTTACTCATGCCTCTTTGGCATGGGATAGCAGCTGTACATAATTTCTTCTCTGGCCCTGGACAACCTAAGGAGCTCATCTCAGGGAGGCTACCATTTCCTAAGCCCAAACAGTCCTGTGCCACCGTCAGGGATATTGCAAAGACATCAAGAGCAATGGCCCAAGAATCCCACTTCAGTCCTCCAACCCAGCTATGCGTTTTGCCACAGGCTGAGCAGCTACAGGAGACTGACGCTGTGTGGCTGTAGACTAAACCTTTCCTATTTTACACAGATTTGTTTGAGTGAATAAGCTGTCACACTGTACTCTTCCACAGTTTTTATTTCAATTTTTGGTTATGCATTTGTATTTTTGTATATTCTTCATTTCAATAATAAAATTGGGCACTTTACACAGTTGCAAAAACAAAGCATCATTTATTTTTAGATCACAGTATTTTCATAGTAGGACTTCTGTGCAGTACAGTTGCTAATCCTGTATGTCAACTCATACCTAATTTTCCTCTTTGTTCAGTGGACAGAGTTTTAAAAAAGGAATAATAGGAAAATATTCTTACCCAAAACAGTAGTAAAGAACTTTCCTTGACATTCTGGAAAAAAAAAAACTTGAAATATTCATGTTGTGTTGCGTAGACTGCCCATGAAATATGCATGAAAAATTATACAAGGTACGAGAAAAAACACATACCTCCAGAGATTAGATTCTTTGATTTAAAAGACAAATCTTTATCTAGCAAGTAAAACAAGAATCAAGTAAGAGCTAGACGTGTCCCTAGTAACTGTCATTTTGGACAAGGCTGGCTGCTGGTTACTTCTCTTTTTGTAAGTCTAACTGAAGCCTTCCAGCCACCAGAGAGCTGCTTTCTCATGCTTCCACTGGTATTGTGCAATATATAACATGCACTTAAAATACCAGGTGGAGACATTGCTTAGCAAGCAGTAACTTAGTTATGAAAGAGCATCAGCTTCACTTTCTTCAGCCATACTTAATTGCTTTGCTGATGGTTAAACCATTCTGTTGAATATCCAGTTGTCCAATAAAAGTCATTATCAGTCAAGATAGCATCTGATAGGTAACTTCCCCCAGAATACCGAGGATAATATCCATACCTTTGCCATGCTCTCAAAACGAACCTCATGGAAAAGACTATCCTGCACATTTAGGACAGGTTCTTCCCAGAACTGCAGGAACAGCAGCACAGCAAGAGCACGAGTGATTCCTTGCTCAATTCAAAAGCATGTGTCTGCTTTTACCCCAAAATGTCATCTTAGTTGTTATTAATCATTAACCTATGAATATGATGAGGGCAGATCTGTTGATGAGAGATGTGTTTCCACTAAGAAGGTCTTGTCAGTGTAGATGATAAGTCATGTCATTCTCTAGGAGACTACTGATGAGTCTGCACAAAAAGCGATTCCCAAATTACACCAAGGAAACCCATGATATCTGTAATCGTGTTATTTGTACAATTGTCCTCCATCCTCTGAGCTCACGCATTTTCTATCCTACTGTTTGATCTGGAAATGCCCACGTTGACAGGATGAATTCAACCCTCTTTTGTTTAATTAAGAAAAGACAGATTTTCTGACCTGTCTACTACCACAGACAGATGTCTCATGCTGACATCTCCTGATCTTTCCTATCTTCTACTGCCCTGACTGATGGACAAGTCTTTGAGTTTTGCCAAATGTTGCCAAGCAAAGCAGCTTAGCTGGCTATCTGCAGCTGGTCATGAACTTTGGGCAGTGGCTTTGGGAGAAGTTATTCCAAGGAACCTTCCTCCAGCCATGTTTGTGTCTTGTCCCATTGTTGTGGCTTCAGATGGGTCAGTCACTGCTCTGTTACCAGGCTCTAGCTTGGCTTCAACAGGCCGGTGTTCAGCAGCTGCCCTGGCCCCTGGCAAAATACCAGATATAACTTACCAAATATGCCCTTGTGTTGGTAATCACAAACATGGCATGCAGCACCAGTCCCACTTGGGTGGCTGGTCTGAGTAGGGGCACTGCCAGTGTGAGAGGATAAGACGGATTATGGCATGGCAAGAGAAGGATCAAGGGAACTGGTAAATATGTGTTTTGTTTGCTTGTTGCTGTGGTTTGTAGTATATAGCAGGTGGAATTCTGGAGTGTTAATTGGCTGGTAGGGTGAAAAGAAACATGGAGTATGGTCATGTAATGCTTAATATCAAGAAAATCCCCACAAATATGGAAGCAATTATTTGCACTGTAGATGTGAGCCAGCTGGCTGTGTGGCCATGGCTGCAGCCTAACATTAAATATGCAGCAGTTACTGAGCTAAAGCTCACTGTGAATGATATACCTCCCCATTATCCCTTCTTGTGTAGACAAGCCCGTAAAGCAAAAGAAAAGGGATAGAAAAGCTGAGCTGAGCATACAGTCTACTTAAATACTTTCAAAAGAGTGCATGCCAGTCCTTTTTGGGCTTCAAAGACTTTTGATTTAAAAGTTAGATTTTTTTCTCTTATGTTTCAATCAAGAAAAATGATATTAGACTGAGGCATATGCAGGCAATTACAGGCTCACTTCTAGATATCTTGAGATACATACACACAACAGAATATGAAAGTTTACCATGTTTAGGTGTGTTACAGTCCTCTGTGTATAATAAAAGTATTTTCTTTATGATAAAGAAAACCGAGTACTGAAGAACATGTATCTCTTTTGTTCTACTTAACTGATTCCTTTGTGGACCAAGACATCGCTTAGATTAAGAAAATTATGTATGAAATTTATCTTACAATTGTTTATGGGAAAAAATATTTTTTAAAAGTGCAATGGCATGGTTTTATATAGTGCTATTTTAGTTACACTCACTCTGAATGTAGAGTTGTAGTTGTGGGAGAAAATAATAACACAAAGGGAGAAGAAGAATATACGAGTTTTCTGGGAAATTTTGTGCATTTTGTGGTTTTGTTTTCTTCCTTTGTAATAAGGTCAACCATCACCATGATGCATTATAATGGTATGTGATCAATTTTCTAAAATTTTAGTAAATTTTAAGTTCACATGAGTCTTAATCTCACACATCTGTCTGAAATGTTTTCCTTTTCTCTTGATAAAGTTAACAGTTAAATTTAAGAAGGGTAGGAATTCTACTTTTTTTTCTCATTGCCATCATTTTATACATAACCAACTTCAGTGGCTCCCTATTTGGGTTTTGTTGTGGTGTTTTGGTTGTTGGGGTTTTTTTACATTTTACATTACTACTTCTAGCATGTTTCTGGCCGTAATAGGGAATATGTATACTTATACCAATGTCATTATTAATCTAAAAAATTCACAGAACTGAAAAGCATATGTGATAATTTAAACTACTGATAAAGTTTCAGTTTGAAATAAGTAAATATTTGTGGAGGCACTTCTACATCAGCTGATAGTTATCTGGTTCTTACACTGAAATTTAAATGGATTTCCTGAAGGCAATGATATTAATACCCTGTTTAACCCCTGCTGCTCCATGCAGACCCAGGCCAATGCCTTTGCTATGGCAGGGCACTGCAGCTGGAGGCAAGAGCAGGCAGGAGAGCAGGGCTTGCAGCAGACAGATGGGGAACTGGAGCAGCCAGGAATACACGGACAAGGGCTTGCAGCAGAGTATTCCAGAGGTGGGATGGGGGATATAGTCAACCGTGCTCTCGCTGAGCTCACCCCCAGCCTTCACTGTCTTAGTGGGGTCAGAATCTAACCAAGCAGCTCCTCTCCCAGCTCATGTCAGGGTCCACCACTGAGTGCAATTAAGTAACTGCAGGTGCTCAGCTGCAGTGAATAACTGCTGATTTTGTGATATCCTCCCCACCATCTTTCACTCACAGCAAGCAAAGGCTGAGGTGTTGGCAGGACTGCTGGTAGCATCAGTGATGGTGTGGGTGTTGTGTAAGTGTGAAGTCAAGACTTGGTGGCTTTTTTGGGGGCACAGGGTGAGTCAAGTCTCCAGTTGAATTTAAAAAGAGTGACAAATAAACAGTACTTTTTTTTCTAAAATGTGGTGTGTGCACATACAGTAAATTTTGCCCTTAAAACATGAAAAACAGTTTACTATTTGGTAGTTTCTTGCTATTATTGCTGTGTAATATCTGAGTTATGGCAGGACAAGTGCTGGCAACAAAATTTTGTTTCTGCTTGCATAATTGTAGGAGTCATAAATTGGTGGAAAAACATATATATTTTTTTCTCTCAAGGGAAGCTCTTTCCTAATGTCCCATCTAAAAAAATCTATGGCAAGGATCCTAATGGCTTCAGAGGAAACTAGATGGGCCCCTTATGAGCCTCTTGCACATTAAAAACATTTTGAAAGAATTTTTATCCATTCTGGTAACACCCTTCTGATAGCTTTTGTCTTGACTGGAAATAAGCATTTTAACTCTGCATGAAATTAAGATTATTGTAGACAAACAAGCAAAGCTCTGGAGAAGGGAAAAAGGCTAATTCTCAGCAGTTTAACATAGGTCTCGTGGTCTGGTGAAAAAAGATGATCCTTGTTCTCTTATCTTTCCTTGTATGTAGTAGTCACAGAAGAGCTGAAAACCTGGTATTTCTCCTAGCCTCAAAGCCATATATGTAGTCTTCTGGGCTTTGGGTGTGAGTGTAGATATTTTTGTTAACCTGAGAAAGGTAAAGTTGTTAACTGCCTGAAAGGAAGAAAACCACAGGCAGTGAAAGCTGAAATGCAAAAAACTGACTTGCAGATTGAGGCAAAAGGTAGTTGGATGCTCTTTGAAACATGTCTACCTGGTGTTATGTTTAAGGCATTAGCTTGCTGTAAGAGGCTGAATTGATCCTTTTCCATATGACAGGTGAAATCAGTCAGAAGAGGGTACTTGCTCTGCTGTGACCCTGGGTCAAGTGCCCGATGAGTGCATTGCGCAGATTGTGTCTGAACATGCAAGCCTTCGCTAAGTGCAGGACAACCTCTGTTCTTATCTCTGAATGAGACTGAGAAGCAAAGAGCAGGCGCTTCTTCTGATGGTGCCTATGCTGTGGGCTAAGGAGAGAAGTAGGATGTTTGGCTGTTGAGTTTCAGGAAGTAGTTCTACTGGTGGGTATGAAGGAACCTAAATGGGCATAGTGTTACCATAACTAGGAGGCTGAGGGTCAAGACCTGCTTTTGATCATATTACAACAAAGTCAGTCCAAAAGAACTTCATTGTAAATACTACTTATATTCTTGCTCTTTTCTGCTTTCTGTAAAATACTCGGGTCTTTTTCTCCATCTTTTGTTGCTTTGTGAGTGAATTTTTATTGTCTTTGCTTGACTTGGATGTGGAATACACTAGGACAGAGAAATTATTTATAGAATTAGGTACTGGATCTGCATGATTGTAATTCTTTCCAATTTACTTGCTTGCTTTTTTTAGTACTGAAGTGCCCAGACGTGAATTTAGTGTTCTGAGCACAAAATGATTACATGAACTTCAAACACATTTGCACAGTTCAAGTCAAATGAATGTTATATTTACAAGACTATTACAGATTTTTTTTTTTGAAGTGTAATATTTAGATGTTTATAGATCTGCCAATGTGCGATTATTTGCTGTATGCTTCCACAAAAGTGATCTTCATTGGAGACTTGTAAACTTCACTTCTCATTTTCTTTTAATACACTGAAAACACAAATTGAAACAGCTAGTCTCTCAGTTCATGGTTTCCTGCTGTATTCCATGATACAGTAGATATAGGACCAGCTTGGAGGACATCAAACTTGTTAATGGTGGGAATAATTTGTAACCAAGTTCTTATAAAATTAGACAAAGGTGAGTGCCAAATTCTGTACTAAGGAAACTAAGTAAAGGCCCTGCTGTTTACAGGATTTGAGGAAGGGCTATTGAGCCAGTCAGCTCAATGGGACTTCATGCAAGTACAACTGTGCCCCCATGTGGATATCAACATAGCTTTAGAACTCACACGGCCTCTTTTAGAGGTGCCCAGACCCCAAAACTCTTGCTGGTTTCAGTGAAGGTGGAGCTATGTCTGAAAATTTCTGCTTTGAAGAGCCCTTCAGGCATAGACTGTACTCTGGATGAAGCTAGGAGAGAGAAGACTGTTATACAAAGAGGAAGAGGGGGTTTCTTTTTTTAATGGCTGTGCTTGCTTTCCACTTTAGATGCTGGTGTTCTTTTTATTTAACCAAATTGCTTTTTTCCTCTAACTCACACCCTGTACTTTCAACGGCTTCTGCTTCATTTCTTAATAATAGCCCAGCTGCCTCTTGTTTTTATGTGTCTTTGTTGATGCATTACCTAGTTATGCCTCCTGAGAGTTTGCTTGCTGAGGCTTTATAATAGCCGCTGGAAACAGTTTTAGGGAATATATCACTTTACAGAGCAACACCTATTTAGCTTCCATTCCATATCACTGAAAGTGCCCTTTGAACAACTTAAGCTTAAAAATAAGTTTAGAAGCAGAGAGTGTGACATTAACTTAAAGAGTGAAACAAGATCTCATCCTGGGATTTAAAAATATGTATAAAGAGAAATTCACTGGGTGTTGTGACAGCCTCTGTTAACAACAAAGTGAGGATGAGACGACCCCCCCCCCCCTTACATCCTTGATGATGTGCATGACTCTAGTATCAAGTTCCAAAGTCTACTCCCCTTATCTTGACATCTATGGCTGGATGAAAACAGCAGCTGAGGTTTTGACTGAAAAACCCTCCAAATTGCAGCCCTGTAGGAATGATGTTAGAAAAATCTCAAATCTGTGGTGAACCATCCTACGCGGCTGTCTTTCAAAGGCCTTTTAGTTAAGTAAAGAGCAAAGTTGTGAGCATTTTGAAAAACCTGACTGGAGAGCAATTCCTATTCCTACTACAAAGAAGACGAGGAAGAAACCCCTTTCCCTTCAGACTTGTGAGCCTAGAGAGTGCTTAATTAAAGTAAATCAAAAGGAGAAATATGAATAAGTGGTTAGAGAAATTAAATATTTCTCTGTGTTTAATAGAACAAGTGTCTTCATTTTCCGCTTACAAACTTTCCCCTGAATGGTCTTGTGTTCATATAAAACTATTGAATTTCCAAATATAAATAGATAACTATTGGCAGTGTTCTGGTATGCTTTTTTTATCCTGAGCCTAACAAGTGAGCGGCAGTGAATGTGAGCTCTTCTCAGTGAGCCCAGAGGGACTCATTCTCCGGGGTTTCAAACTCTCAGCAGCTTTGTTGCCATTCCTCCAAAGGCAGCCATCTAAAGTACAAAAAGGCCTAGGGGTTCATCTCAGAAAAAAAAAAAATTATTTCCTTCCCCCGTTTATTCAGAAAGGCATTATTCTTGCTCCTGTTGAAGTAATTGCTGAAGTTCATGCAGGTCCCTGGGAGAGCAGGATTGGGGCTTAAGATACCAGCCCGTCCGCAGTGGTGAGCAGGGCCTCGTTTGAGCCCACCATGCCACTTAGGCATAGTAGCAAAGCCGGCCTGTGACCTGGAACAGGGTTATCAGCATGGTGGTGCATGGAGCCCTGGATATGGGCAAGTCACCCACTTCACTTGAAATGAGGAACAGTTACTTCCATGTTCTTGTCTGAGATGGTTTGGGTGGAAAAGACTGCACACCAGAAAAAAGAGGAGGAAAGCGATAAAACATGGGGGGTGTCTTGGCCCTTTTGGGTGAAAGGGAGACAAAAGAAATCTGACAGATAAGGCATTTTCCACAGGGCTGGTTTCCATATCTATTGGACTATCAGCTGCTATGGAAAGGTGTGCTCTTGTTGGCAGGTTTCGGGTCTCTTGAAGACCTGAAAGGAGAGGAGAAAAATGATACCGTGCATTTCCACCTTCAACTTTTAAAGAAAATACTTCTGAGGTGCTGAAAACTAAACCCAGTAACAGTTTGACACTCAAAGAACATAGAAACTTCTTTGGCCTGGGAATGTTAGGAAGAGCATTCCAGGTGAAATAATGCAAAATAACTCTGATGCTCTGGCATGAAGGAAAACTGATATTTTTTAATTTTTTTGGTCCCAAAAAATCAGTACAAGTGGAATTGTGATCACACCAACCAGACAACTGTTTTTAAGTGTGTAGGCTTGTTTCTACTTAGATGTCCCCTGATGGTCAAATAGTTAGAGTGGACCAGAAAAAATAGTTTTGTAACACAGTGGACTCCACTACTCCTTCTGGAAATGGTAGGTGAACCTCTGTAGCAAAAATGGTTAATGTACGTCAATGTCAATGTACGTGACCCATCTATTTTCTTTATTTCCTTGACTAGTTGCTCACCTCCCCAGACAACAAAAATCTGAACAGCTGATGATCTAGGGTAGTATATGGAATGCAATGAAAATTTCTTTAGTGTAAGCTTTCAATAATATTTACAGTAAAGACTAGTTGAATACGCCATGATTTAGACTATAAGGGGAAAACTCTTCTGCACTAGATAGACCTGCTGAATATAATTGTTGCCATTAACAGTCCAAGATAAATAAACTACTATGGAATATTAAATGATTATAGGTATCAGTCTCAGAGATGCACTGTTTTGCTATGCAGACCGGCATGTGTCCAGTGATGGAGGAGAGCTACAGTATTGAGGTTTTGGTTACTTAGCCTGGGTGTCCTCTGTCCTGGTATTCACCTGTTTCGTTGCCATGCATCTTGGATCTTCTGAGAAACAGCCAACTTGCTGCCTCCTCCCTTCTTTCTGTAAAGATATCGTCTACTTATTCATAGAATGGTTTAGGTTGGAAGGGACCTTGAAGATCATCAAGTTCCAATCCCCCTGCCATAGGCAGGGACACCTCCCACTAGACCAGCTTGCTCAAAGCCCCATCCAGCCTGGCCTTAAACACCTCCAGGGATGGGGCCTCAACAACTTCCTTGGGCAACCTGTTCCAGTGCCTCACCACCCTTAAAGTGAAAAATTTCTTCCTAATATTTAATCTAAGCCTGCCCTCTTCCAGTTTAAAGCCATTCCCCCCTGTCCTATCACTACATGCCCTTGTAAAATGTCCTTCCCTAGCTCTCCTGTAGGCCTCCTTTAGGCCCCCTTCAGGTGCTGGAAGGCTGGGTAATGTCTCCCCAGAGCCTTTCTTCTCCAGGCTGAACAGCTCCAACTCTCTCAGCCTGTCCTCATAGGAGAGGCGCTCCAGCCCTCCAATCATCTTTGTGGCCTTTCTCTGGACCCGCTCCAACAGGTCCGTGTCCTTCTCATGTTGGGGGGCCCCAGAGCTGGACACAGTATTCCAGGCGGGGTCTCACAAGAGCAGAGTAGAGGGGCAGAATCACCTCCCTTGACCTGCTGGCCACACTTCTTCTGATGCAGCCCAGGATGTAGTTGGTCTTCTGGGCTGCGATCGCACATTGCCGGCTCATGTTGAGCTTCTCATCAACCAGCACCCCTAAGTCCTTCTCCTCAGGGCTGCTCTCGATCCACTCCCTGCTGAGCCTGTATTTGTGCTTGGGATTGCCCTGACCCAGGTGCAGGACCTTGTACTTGGCCTTGTTGAACTCCATGAGGTTGGCATGGGCCCACCTCTCCAGTCTGTCCAGGTCCCTCTGGATGGCATCCCTCCCCTCCAGTGTGTCTACTTTGCCACACAGCTTGGTGTCATTGGCGAACTTGCTGAGGGTGCGCTTGATCACACTGTCCATGTCTCTGACAAAGTTGTTGAACAGCATGGGTCCCAGTACTGACCCCTGAGGAACACCACTTGTCACTGGTCTCCTCTTGGACATTGAGCTGTTGACAGCAACTCTTTGAGAGCGACCGTCCAACCAGTTCTTTATCCACTGAGTGATCCATCTGTTGAATCCATGTCTCTTAAATTTAGAGACCAGGATATCGTGTGGGACATGGGACAGTGTCAAATGTTTTGCACAAGTCCAGGTAGATGACATCAGTTGCTTTTCCCTTGTCTATCACCACTGTATCCCCTTCGTAGAAGGCCACCAAATTTGACAGGCAGACTTCACAGAGAACATCTGGTTGTCGATGGGAAGCTTCCTGTTGTGATGGTGTGGTTTCTTTTGTGATATTGTTGTAATTTTTGTTTCTTGTTGTAGGTGTAGGCTTAGTGTTAGTTTAGGAACATGAAAGCAGATCCTACAGCACTGAATCATTCAAGGCTTCTGGTTTTCTGCAAAAAAAGAAAAGTCAGCAAATCCTTCAAGAGTGCCACTCTGGAATTCAACCGGGTATAGCAAAATCTGTAGCTCTTTTAAATCTATATGCTTTATTATTTTAAAAACATTTTCCGCCTGTCTTGTGGGTTAAGGATGATGAGGTCTAGCTGTGGCATGCCTGATCTGTACTTTACTGCTAAGTGCCCAATAAACTGCTCATCAAACGAGAGTCACTGTGAAATGCATTTTCGCTAGAGGTATTAAGTGAACGAAGACTTCTGTCTAACTGCAGTATCTCCCATTAAGGCTATCTTAGAGAAGGGAGAATGCTAATCTAGGATAGTCGTATCTATACTTTTTCCAGCCATTATAAATGAACTCTAAGCCTGCTTTGTGTCAGGGTAGCCTTTCCTTCACTATTTTCACAGGAAGTTTTTCTCCATTTGGTTTGTACTTTGACAAATGCATCAATTTCACAGTGTCATTGTTCCCTTTTCACAGCTCTTCTGTTTGATTTTCTTTCAATTCCTACATGGCTTTTGCTCATCTTTTACATAAAGGAGTAGAATTGCCCTGTCTTCTTGTGGTTTAAAAAAAAATGCTTTTGGCACTGAAAGCTTCTCTTTTAAGTTGCTAAAAGAAGCAAGAAATATGCTTATCCAACTACCTTATTTGAATAACCATGATCATTTTCTGGAAGTCATTTGGCAGGAGCTTTGACAATCTACCTTGAGCTGGGCATGTTCTTCCTCTGCCTCTCACATGGTTTGTTTCACCTTTTTTACTTCCATACCATCAGAAACTGTTGCTGCATGTACATCCTGTGGAACATGGTACAAGTGTTATTTGGAGGAAATGGAATACTCCCACTTCAGGAGTTTGCTAAGAGTATAGATATCTTCTTTGTGTTTTAAGGGTATTCTGGCAAAACTCTGTTGCTACAGCCAACCTTTCCAAATTCTTTTTTAACTTGCAGATAGGAAAAATATATCTTCATTACATATTCATTTACCGCTTACAATGGTTCATACATAAGCAAAGTGATGTGCAATATTTCCTATTTGTTAGACTTTTGTATTATGTAAAGCTGCACCAAAACTGTGTCAGCATGTTATGAATCCTGAGGTGGCTGGGTTTCTACAGGCCTTCTATTCCTTCCTATAGATTTCTCTTTTTCCCGAATGACATCTTCAAATTCCTCAGTTCTAGTCTGCTACCTCTCTTTAAATGCAATTTTGTTGCAGTTCAGAATATTGTTATCGATTAGTAATTGTTAACTAAATGGTTTATCAGCCTAATTGATGCATTGTTCTCCTCTTCTGATAAAATTTTATTTTTGTCTGGTTATCCATATACTGAATTCCAAACTTAAATCTGTGGGAGAAAAATGGCTAAGCATTGTAAACACTCAATTTTTTCTATTTATTTGACTGAAGTATAAAATAATATTTCTGACACAAGACTTATTTGGGAACTTATGTTCAGCCTAAAATCCATAAATAATTACCGCCTTTTTTCTTTTGGCTTATGACTGGCCTATCTCAGTTGGTGTTCATATACTCTCATGTGCCTATACTGTGCATATGATGATCTTTTCAGCTCTTACCCACTGTATCTTGGCTTGTGGTATTGCCTTAGCATGTGCTGCTCCATATGGTGCTGCTTGTGGTTTGAAATGCATCAACTGCATGCTTTTTGCTTTTGATTTATTTCACTGGAACTAAGGAGAAGCCAAAATACAGAAACTGGTATTTCTGAAACATATTGTTTATTTCCCATGAATACTGGTTTGAATGCATGGATTACTTTGAGGAATTGTTAAATCTGGGTCTTCCAGTAGTTTCAACTTCCAGTAGCCTTGTCCCATCTTCCAACTGCAGTTAAGTCGAGAAATACTGTTTTTTAAAAGCATACACCCTTACGCCCCGATCCCAAACTCTTCTGCATGTCCTACACATTTGCAGAGAAATTCTTAACTCCTACATATGATGTACTCAATAAATGATCAAATAAATCACCTCTTTGTGGTCTTCTGTAATCACTTGGAACCAGTAAGCCTTCAGGAAGTTTTTCTTTTCTGAACAATTAGAAACTTAATACCAAATACTGTTGTCTAGTGCAAGGCATTTTTATACCTAGTATCAGCTGTTGCTGGGAAACCCTCTTACAGGTCCAAGTCTTGATTCATTTGGACTTCATAACTCTATAATAGTATTGCAGATAGATGAATTAGCTAATTGTAATGGTTGCTTATAGTATTCTTTACTGTATCCTCTCTTCAGCTGTTGCCCATTGAGTTGATTTAACCCTAAACTTGTGGCAAAATCATCTCAAAGCTAAAAATGATGCAGTTTTTGGTGACTTAACTAGTCTCATACTGTACATACTGCAGACTAATCATCACTGACAGGGATGTAAAGATAGTATGTTGTTATTAACAAGAGAATAAAACAGAAGAATAACTTTCCAACTTTTGATTGGAAAACACGTATCTTAGGCCTCTGTTGAGATACCTTGGAGAGAAGCTTTCAGGACATGGATGGAATCTTTTCATTTTTGTAAGATGACTCTCAACTGCCTTCACAAACAGGGAAGTTTAAGCTTATTTGCAGGGCTGAACTAACAGAGAAATATGAAATGTTGGGTTTCCTATTGGCCTAGATTCTGTGCTGTAGTGAGGGACTTGCCAGGAAGAAGTTTCTTTTGGAATCAGGCTGTTGAACCTGTGGCACATGTGTAAGTCATGAATGCTACTGCTGCTACCCGTTTTCTTGAATGAGTGTCTACACTTGTCCTGTAAAAATAAAAAAAAAAAGTATTTTTTATTTCCCCTCTGTGTGGGTGCATGCCTCATCACTCACATAGTGTAATAACTGCAAGTATGCAGTGTTCTTGTTTGGGGGAACAACACTGAAATTATGAAACTTGGGATTTTCTTCTGTTCTGGTAAATATTATATTTTTCAGGTCTGGGATATGAGAGGAGGGTTGGACTTCCTGTTTATAAAAGTGTATTAAAAAAAAAAAAACAACACAATATTTCTCACTACACCTTCCCGATTTTGAATGCTTTTTGGCAGCTATGTTTTCCAGTTATCTCTGGAAATTTATAACTTATGAAATTGTAGTTTAACATTTGCTTCAGCTGGTATATTGGTCTTGCTCAATTCAATATAGTTTTTAAATTTCCACCGAACACAGGATCACATTTTCTTTTCTACTGTTGGATTTATGATATCATGGTATTTGTGATTAGTGATTCTTTAACCTTAGAGCTCATTTCAGTAAAAGTAATGCATTGTTCAGGAAGTTTCAGCTTTTAGTGGTGGGCCTGACATGTCGCTCACTGCTAAGATTTGAATCATGAAGAGTTGGGGGGGAAAGTGGTCTTTGGCTGATTCAGTTAAAGATTAGAACAAGTGCAGCATATGAAATTTTTCTTAACTTTTTGTATAACATCTGTTTCAAAGCAATGGCATTATTTTAGTAAGGTAGAACTGAAGACTAGTAAATGGTAGCTGTCTACGCTCCTGTTCATTTTAATGTAGATAATGAAAATATGTATCACAAGTAAAGTATTGCTGATATTTTTCAAATCTGAAAAATTTGTTTTTTACTCATCTCTGGTATGAATGGCCTCAATGGTTGTTTCCTACCCTCTCCTTAGCCTGCTCTCTGATTCCTGTGGGAAACAACTTTTGAAACAGTTTTTGGTTTTCCTCAAGACGCTATACTGAAGCTACATGTCATAATAATTCCTTGGCTTTTAAATAGCTACAAACAAATTTCCAGGTTGTCTTTGTCTCCTATGTTTTAAATGACAATAGATATAATGTAGCTCTTCTTTCCCAATTATTTTTTCATTTGGGGGGGTGGGGGGGGAGTGGGGTGAGAGAGGGAGGGTATTAAAACCCTACTGAGTATTATTCTAATCACCAGATTGCTGATGTTTACTTTAAAGATGACTTTCTTGGATTATTTTTGTTAACATATTTTTTTAGCTATCTAGCGGAGTCTTTGTCCTTGACTCATATGTTTACTCAAAGGACAAAACTCTTCTGGTTGGGTGAATCTTCTGTTCAGCTTTGAGAGTTCCTCCTCAGGTTTGACTGATCAGATTGACCTATCAGCACCGTGTATACAAATGTTAGGTCTGTGGTAGCAACCACTTACAGAAGCACTTGAGAGATCCACTTCACTTAAGCAGAAAGACCAAGTTTCATGTACACAGTTACATACTTTATCTTACCAGGGTTTTGCTTGCTGCTTTTTTTTCTTGCTCCCAAGTTATATTATTCTGGTTTCCCATGCAAGAAAGGTTTCTTCTATGTTATTCTTGTTTAAGTCTATTTTTCATTTGTTCCAGCTTAAGCTTTCCTTCTGCTGCAATGGGAACGGCAGCTGTACGTATGAAATGGTTTCAGGTGCTTTCTACTGTTGTTAACAAACACAGAACTGAGGTGGTAAAGTTGAGTTAAAGACGGCAGAGAAAGTAAACAGACCAGAAAGTTACGATCCCTAAGGTCTACCACAATCTCATTTCAGAGTATTTGCCTTTTGTTAATAGGAGCGTTAGCTAGTTCTAGCTTAAGTTTTGTCTTGTACATTACTGTACAGCTTTGATCCCATTTTCAGGCTTGCTTACCAAATAGATGGAACCTTCATCACTGGTTCTTAATCTTCCAGGGGATCCATAAATCAAAAACTTCCCAGTGCAGAAACAGATTTCCTTTAGCAATTCTAAGTTTGCTGAATATAAACTCGTTCTCAGTTCTTGCAGGTGGAAGTAATCTGCTGACTTCTGGGAGTCCATAGCTAGGAGCTAAGAACCACTCGCCATCCACCATCTAATGATGTGGAGTAGTAAACAGGAAATTTGTGTGCATCTCCAATTTCAAGTGTCTATATTTGTATATAATATAGACGTATTTTGCCCATGTTTTCATGTGTCTAGGCATCAGGAGTGCTCTACGTGCTCATCTTCTCCTTGAGAGATTCTGCTACTCCTGTGTAAATCAATATATAAAGAGTAAACAGCTTCAGGTCTACTATTTTCAACATCAGTTTGCCGATGAATTGTATGGTTACTGTATTCATTAGCTGTGTAGTCAGAGCTACAAAATCTTCAAATACTGTAGTCTGAAAACATTGAATTTTCTGTCCACATTTAGCAGAGAATGTGCTGTGTTTGAAGACAGTTAGACAGATGTTCTAATTTCTCTTGCTTCTTGGAAGCTTTCTTGTAGTTTTTGTATGCAGCTCTAAGGATATCCAGGTAGGTGCTTCATGACTTTATCTTATGAATTACATCTTGATGTTACGGAAGTAATGCAGACTGCAAAATTCAGATTGATTTTTGCATTCCTGGAACAAAACCTGAGGTAGAGGGTTCTTTTATTGTTGAAAGTTATCATTCCTGTCCTGCTATTACATTCCATGAGAAACATTAAATATATATACCAATTCAAGTTCAGAAACGCAATTTTTCAGAAAACATTTGACAGTTACTTTTTCAACATGTAATAAACTTCAGTGGGGCATGTGTAGGGATGAATATGTAAATTCTACTTTTTCATAAAACAAAATCTACCTGAAGTCTAGGTTTTAGCAACAAGCCTGGGAAATCTAAATTTGGGGTTTGTTTTGTTCTGTGAGTTTTTTTTTTCCAGAAAACAAGTTCTCTAACGGAATAAATGTCATAGATCTTTGAGCAGTCTTGGTCCAGTCTTGTGTCCCTTATTAGGTTGTTTATTTGCATTGTGCCCTCATTTTACTTCTGAATAGGCGGGAGCCTGCAGGAGAGTGTGGTATGGTGAGCCCTGTAAGGTGTCAGGGGTTCCCATCAGGTGTGTGGAGGATGCTGTCAGCATAAGGTGAGAGGGTAACTGTCTTTCCACTAAGTTGTCAAAACAGCCTTTCTCTTGGCCTCAATAAGTATCATTAATTTTTACTTGTGCTTTTTGTACTTTGTTTATATGGATAAAAGGAACACTTTTGGGCAGGGAACCCATACAGCTTTCTGCAACAGGATACCTGCATAGGTGTGGCACCTGTTATCAGCGTTTAGCCCCTAAAATGAGCAAGTACTGAATTTGGGATAGCCTGTTTTAAGCAAATCCAAATTTGTTTGTCTGGCTTCACCAGTTAAACCCACAGGAGATATGAGAATGCAGCTTCAGTTGACATGAAGTTCTTCAGTCTGTACCAGAGCTCAGGTGCTTTTCAGAGCCTAACAATGTGTCCAGATCCACTAATATCAGGTTTGTCTTTAACAGCTGCAGTGTGGAGGCGGAGAACAGAGGTTTATCTGAACAGTTGTTTGAGAAGGGTTGAAAAACTATCAGCTTGTATTTTTTTACCTATCTTTTTTTCTTTTTTTTCCTGGGGGTATGTTGTACAGGTGTATGTAGCTATAGAACACTATCTTCCTTTTTTAATTACTAGATGTCTGGAACATTACTACAATTCCTCTATTTAATCTTTTTTTTGTTATACAAGAAATTTTAGTCTTTAATAATATTCTTTTTTTTTCCTCTTTTTAAAGATGACAGTTATGTAATTTGTCCTTGGCATTTTGTTGAATTCATTATTAAGCAAAACTTATTGGTGCTGAGCTCTGTGTTCCCCAAGCTTGTTATACAAGTTTATGAACCCATTATGCATATTTATTTTATTTATGATAAAGAATATCAGATAAAAGTAAATAACATTATTTATCAAAATACCACTTAGAAACTTTTTCTCCTAAAAAAAAATAGAAAGAACAGTACATAAACCCCATGTAACAGTGTAATAAACTTTCTTGCATATCAAGTATATATTGAATTATCTTGAGATGATCAAGATGTATTGAACCAAGTGGTAAATATTGACTGAGTCAAGGCTGAGATTAATATTTACCTCAAGGGTCAATAAATTTTGATGTTGACTGAAATGTGAAGTCAATATATATGTTGTTAATACATTCTGAATGCATTCAGCAGAAATATCTAGAAATCCGTTCTATAACCCTAGGGATCTCAAGGGACACCTTCTTCCAGCTAATACTGCAAAGGAAAATAAGAAATGGAAGGAAGTGACCCAGTTTGAATCAGTCAGTCAACTACATATGCACGCACAAGCACTTTGATGGATCAGTACAGGTGGAGCAAGAACTTTCTAGACGGTTGGCCCAAAGCTATACAACATCTCTGTGAACCCCTAAGGAATCAAATCTCCCCTCCCCACTTTGGCTTCAAGTATAAAGTGTGTTTATTTGACTGTTTATGTACCATAAATATAAATTAATGTCATTTTTAAAACAAACAAACAAAACCCCACAAAATCCAAGGATCCCCAGCCTTCCTTCCTGAATACTCTAGTATATATTGCCGCCTCTGGAGAGTGAAGAATGGGGCAGGTTTATATCACGTTGCTCAGTATATTATTGGCAGTTGAACAAGCACTACGGCAATGAGCATCATGGCACAACTACTATAGATGTTATTCTTGCCAAATTCTGATTCAGCCAATAAAGATAGTTTTAGCTCTTTGACTCACATAAATAACTAGGGAAAGGCATTCATGAGGCTAATTTGAATGAAACTGAAACATATTCATATGGAGAGAGAAAAGGAGAAGAACCACCCCTTCCCATTTGTAAAGTGAGTTGGCAAGTGTGAGTTTTGCTGTCTATTTGTATGTGAGATCCTTTGTGTGCTGTTTTTCCTCCATGCATCTGTTTTGTCATTAGTAAACCAAACAAAAATACCACCTTTCATAGAGCGTGTTCGATCTTCAGTTGGAAATGGGCATCTGTCTTATGCATGGCTTTGGAAACATCCCAATCCGTTACACAGAACGGCTGGGGTTTTTTGTGGACTCACAACTTTGTTCAAGATGTGGTACAAAGAAAACTTAAAAATACCTTAGAAAATAACATTTCTTTTGTGAGGTTTAAGATACTAATGGAAAGAAACTGAGGTTAAGTGTCTGACCCAACTGTCTAGCTCTTGCAAATCATATGCTCCGTCTGTTTGTCAAAGGGATGAGATAGTTGCAGTGCGCAGGCACAAGTGAAGAGTTAAAACTCAGCTTTAGCTTTGAATTACCCTGTTTTTAAGGTTAGGTCTGACACAAATGTTATTTTAATGAGCACTTTGTGTCTAATACAGTTTCATTTGAATGAGCAATGTAGCTGTGTTATTACAACACTGCTGAACATTCCTGCTATTTCCATCTCTCATTAAAATAATAAAACGTAGTCATAAACTGTTGCTAAGGACAGAGGTTGGTTCAGAGTGAGATATTCATTTAGCATTTCAGGAGCTACACTACACCAGAATGGCACTGCGTTCCTTGCAACAGCAAGTAGAATAGGCAAAGGAAACCTTTGAGTCTGGCTTACTCAGCATGCAAGAAGTAATATGAGAAATGAGTGCAGTTTAAAGACTGAAGAGGAGATGAAGCCTAGCCTGCTTCAGCACAGTGAAGACCTAGAAAAATTTTCAACAACAGTAGTCTTGTAAATATTTTAATCTCTTGCTGTAAGCCTTCTTGACATAAAGATGGTAATGGAGCTGGAGATCCTAATTTTCTTTTTTTTTTTTTTAAAGAACTTCTTGCTTTAGTTTCATTTGTTTTCATCTTAATGTATGCACTCACATTAATGGTTAAAAGAGAGTCCCTGCTCTTTGAAGGTAAGACTGTCTTGAGCTATGCAGCCAAAACTTCTTTAATTAAAACACTGAAGGATTTCTATATAGACTTAACTGGAGATACTAGAATTAGAAAATGAGTTGTTCCTTCCCATTATTCTTTTATGCATACTCAGTTACTTTGCTGGGGTTTCAAGTGTAGAACTGAGAAAGAAATCAGGCAAGGGAAGCAGGAGACCTGCATGGCTGAGCAGGGAGCTTCTGAAAAAGCTCAGGTAGAAGAAGGAAGTTTACAATATGTGGAAGAAGGGGCTGACCGCTTGGGAAGAGTACAAGAATGCTGTCAGGGTATGTGGGGATGAAATGAGGAAAGCCAAGGCAGCCTTAGAATTGAACCTGGCAAGGGATGTCAAGGTCAATAAGAAGGGTTTCTTTAAGCGCATAGGAGGCAGAAGGAAAGCTAGGTAAAATGGGGCCCGCTGTTAAACAAGACAGGAACCGTGACGATAGACGATGCAGAGAAGGGGGAGTTATCGAATGTCGTCTTTGCTTCTGTCTTCACTGTGTGGGCCAGCCTTCAGGAGGCCCAGTCTTTGCAGGTAACAGAAAAAGTCTGGAAGAACGAAGACTTTCCCTAGGTTGATGAGGCTCAAGTTAGAGATCAATTAAGTAAACTGGATATCCACAAGTCCATGGGTCCTGATGGGATGCACCCAGGAATGCTGAGGGAGCTGGCAGAAGCCATTGCTGGGCCACTCTCCATCATCTTTGAAAAGTCCTGGAGAACAGGTGAGGTGCCTGAGGACTGGAGGAAAGCCAATGTCACTCCAGTCTTCAAAAAAGGCAAGAAGGAAGTCCCAGGAAACTACAGGCCAATCAGCCTCACCTCCATCCCTGGAAAGATGATGCAACAGCTCATTCTGGGCGTCATCACCAAGCATCTGGAGGAAAAGAATGTTATCAGAAGTAGTCAACAAGGATTCATCAAGGTAAAGTCATGTCTGACTAATCCGATAGCCTTCTACGATGGCATGACTGGATGGGTGGATGAGGGGAGGGCAGTGGATGTTGTCCACCTTGACTTCAGCAAGGCTTTCGACACTGTCTCCCACATCACCCTCATAGGCAAGCTCAGGAAGTGTGGGTTAGATGAATGGACAGTGGGGTGGATTGAACAGTGGCTGACAGAGCTCAGA
>VZSZ01010259.1:1193343-1204126 GCA_013398815.1 Ibidorhyncha struthersii | reverse complement strand
AAAAAAACAAAAAAAAAAACAAAACACTTTTACTGAAAGCCTTGAGGTGCCTTCTGGCATTGGTTTGAAGAAAAAGAATAAAATCAGGTCCTACTATAAAACAATAGTCTTGAAGATGGAAAGTTACCTCTCTGTTTTAACAATCAGAATGCAAATTTTTTCTTACTATTTACATTCATATAATGAAGAATGTAATTTATGCTACTTATTTTAGACTGGTTTAGGCTGGTTTCAACCTTCTATAGGTGTATTGTAGGTGTGTGCATGAATGTATGTATTCTGATTGATTGAGAAGGAGGAAGGGAATGGCATGTGTTCATGCATGCAAAAATCTCCTGTGTCTGCACCTGACGCTGTGGATATGCTTGTATCTACTTGTGCTCAGATCTTGCTTACCTGATTTTTTCCTTTTAGTGAAGTAAAAGCACATTAGAAATTGCTTGTGGAGGACTTCTTTGGATATATCTGGATCATCTGGCTCTGGGGATGGGTTGATTTAGTGAAGAAATAGATAGAATTTGAGCAACTTTCTTAATTTCTCCTTTTCTTCTGTTGGTATATCCCTTGCCTGAACACCTTTTCTAATCAGTCTTGCCTAACATTTTGAAGAGGCTTACAATGTTCTTTTAATTACCAGTCATCTGTGAGACTGATCAGTTCATCAAGGAAAAGGATACCCTGCTTTAACAATAAAATCTTCTTTTTTGCTATGTCAATAAACTCCTCAACCTACTTCCACATAGCGGACATATGCTATTCAGCTTTTTTGTTTACTACAGAGTAGGCAATACCACAGATTGGTGGTTGGGTTTTCTGTAGCTGCCTGATGTACCAGAGAAACCATGTTCCCCTTTTTACAAAAACAGAATGTGGGAAACATCTATGTACTAAAATTACTAAGATATGTGGTCATTTTGGTCTTTTAGAAAATAATTTAGATTGGAGGAAGCCCTCTGTTAAATATGGGGCCAGCTTATATTAGGTTGCCCAGGCCCTTGTCCAAGTGAGATTATAGAATACCCATCCTTGGAGATGTTCAGACCTCTTCAGCAGCCTGTTCCTATGTTGAACATCCCTTATTCTAAAAACTTTGTCCTAGTTGAAACTTATACCTGCAGCTTACCACTATGCATCTTCGAGAAGAGTCTGACTCAGTGGTCTTTACATATTATCATTAAATTTATTTGCACAAATGAGTTTTGTTAGCAGGGGACAAGAACTTTGAAATGATATCTAGAATCTCACAGCTGGGAGGAAAGATGATATCAAGAGAAAATATAGACATAAGAAAGCATTTCTTGAACTTCTATAGCTCAAACTATCTGTAACTTCTTTTTATATGCTATAAGTTGATAAATGCAAATACATATACATACAGCGTGTGTATCTTGTTCCAAGACCCTGACATGGAGTATGTGATCTTGAGGTTAATTGCAAAGCTTTTGGGGCATTGTGGAACAACATGTTGTGTTTCTTCACATAATAGCATCCTTTGCCTTTTTTCCAGAGCTTTATAATGTCTTCTGGGAATCATGACACAGCAGTGGAGAGAAGTTAGTCAGGTGATACTCATGGGCATTGGAATATCTGTCTGGTCTGAATGCCACAAAGTCCTCCTGAAATAAGTCTGTATTCAGTTCCATGAAACACCAGTGTAAAACTTAGCTTTTAAATCATTAGTATCCATAAAAACTTGAATCATATGTTTTAGGATTATTAAGTGTTATTACATATTATTAAAATGTTATTAAAAACTGTAAGAGTTGCATTTGGTTGGAATACAGGACATGAACTTAATATATGGATTAACTACCCCAAAAAAAACAGCTACAACTTCAATGCTATTTCAAAGTTAAAGGATTGATGTCCCAAACTTTCATCAGCTTGAATTAATCAGTTGACGTAATTTGTTTCCTTGAAGACCAAACATAGCAACATCTTTACTGGTTTTGAATTCAAAAGCATCACCATGTAATTAAACTAGGATGTTTTATTAGGTGACTGTTTTCAGTACACTGGAGTAGAAGAAAATACTCCACATTAAACAGTTAAGAGACTAAGTAAGATACAACAGTGCATTGCATACATCCAGAGAGAATCGAAGTATAAGAATAGAAATAAATGTAATGGACACTGTTAGTTTGTAATTGTATCAAGAGAAAATTTTAGATTGGGTAGTAAAGGAGATACTTCAGACCTGAGTAAACTAAAACTTCAAGGCTTTTTTCGTTTTTCATTTATGATGAATTGCTTTTTAAATAGATTGTTTTTTTTAACTTGGTCTGAATTTCACACTGTCACTGTGCAATCCATAACTTCAGACTCATGGGTTTTGATTGCATGTAATGGTCTCTTTATTTCCACTTCACACAAATCCTAGCAGAAAGGAAAAGTCAATGGTTACCAAAGGCTGATCCTTGTCGTGCATCCGCTGTTAGACTAACAAGATTCATACATGCCTGTTTGTAGAGAAAGTGCTTCCCAAGGTGTGCAGGAATCTTGACGCAGTCTTCTAGAAAGCTATTGCTGCTAGCTCCCGAAGACAGGCATTATCGATATTGTTGGATCCAGAAGAACCAGATTAATATTAAGTGCTTTTGGGAGCCATAGTGAAATTGAAGAACATCAACAGTGTTTTCATAACAGATGTAACTGTATAAACTACTAAAGCAGTGTATACCCTGAGGCAATATAGATAGTCTTGGAACGGCCTGTAGAAGAAGCTTTTCATACCGTTCAGAGGACGGGGGCAGCCAAAAATAATCTCAGTGACAGTGTGAGTCTGTCGCTGATCTTCAAATGTATCAAGTTGTCTCTACTGCTCAAGCCTGCCTCTAAAATAAGGTCACCAAAGGCTTCTGAATGTGTCGTACTTGTTATTGCTTTCTGAGACGTGCAGAATCTGCAGTCATGAGAAATACCATGGGCTGTGCAATAAGACTGTGTAGTTATAGACTGGTCTCAGCAGAAAGAAGAAAAGGGATCTTGAGTGAGCTACAGAAATAAAGATGTTTTAGAAATGAAAACATTGTATTGGTGTTGAAACGCAAAATAAGCTGATGAAGCAGTTGCGTTGTTTGAGTGTGAGAGAGCTCCTGAGCTCTGCCTCGGTTGAGATGAGTCAGGAGGTACAATTTAGAGCATGAGGCCCTTTCTGCAAATCTTTAACACTGTTTCTTTATTGCACTGACTGGATTCTGTATTTTTGAATGTGATGATTTGACATAGATAAATGTTATTTGCCAGCAACTCTTAAGGAAAAATATTGAAATATTTTATGAACTATATCTCTGATAATAAATCACTTAAAGGTGTTTCTCTTAATAATTTGTTCTGATATGGGGAGTTATATAGGGTTAGCATGCAATGAATGTGCAAAGAGAGATGTACAGTACTGTGTTCAGTCTACTGCAGTATTAACATTTTCTTTAATATTATTTTATCTGATTCAAAACTGTGGAAGGGAAAAACTGTTATAGATGCAGGTAGTTATTTTCACTTATTTTTAAAAATTTAGCCTTTAAAGTGTAAATACCAAGATGAATTAAACAGTCTTTAAATCCATTGAGATAATTCAATGCTTTCAGTATACTGTAGTGACCTGAAATTTAAAAATATTTAAAATATTTAAAAATATTTAAAAAGCCGTGTGTTCTTCCCTATGCTAGTTTAAACACTGAACACAACCCAGACTTAAGGGTCAGTGAAAACTGTTCCCAGAGCATCAATACAGCCATCTCTCAGAAAAAGTCATATAGCAAGTTTTAAAAACTACTGGTAGAATAAGTCCTGCTAATTAGGAGATTTTACAAAGGAGAAACTAGTGCTAAAACTTAACTGTAAGCATTAAACATTTTAGCTTTTCCGTTCTGAAATCAGCCCAATGCCCAATGCTGTGAACAGTAGGAGATATCCAACTGCAGGTGTGTGCTGTCATATTTAATTAAGTTTTTTCTTTCATCTGTGTTCATTGCTTTACTCAAGGTATCACATTTTTACTGTAGTCTTTAAATTCCTATAAGATAAATTTTATGCCATAACTCAAAAGGACCAAATTAATCTCAAAGGGACAAAGCTGTTTCCCATATGAGACTGTCTTCAGAAACTGCAAAATATGAACCCCTGCACTTTTAGTATCTCTTTTTGTTTCTGTCCAGACCTAAATTTATAACAGCGAAGGTCCAAGTTTAGGAATTTTTCATGGAAAAAGTAGTGCGCAGCTCCAGTTAGTATGGTTTTGTCTGCATCATACTGGCATCTGTGACTCTGAAACTTCCCAGCCATTCCACTGTTTCTTTTGATGCACACTAGATATAAATTTCAGCTAAGCTGTGAGCTGCAGCACCAATGTTTTTAACTAGCCAGAAGGAGATGAGATTAGCCAATTTATTTCGTATGATTTCTGCAACATTGATGCTCATAGCTCAGTTAGTGAAAAGTGGTATACTAATCCATTTATTTCTCATTTCTGTGTGATCTGCCTAAAGACACTGAAAACTAATTAATGATAGATTTATTATTTTTAAATTCCCAAAACCTAAACCAAACCACCCCCAAAATTCACATACCACTGTTCTTGCAGTACTTTGAGCTTTATAGTTCAGAATGAAAAGAAAATATGCTGTTTGGCAAAGGATATGGTTTTCTTTCATTTTGTTATCTCACACTATTAAATGTTTGTAATGTGGCATAATCAGGGCACACAAAAATATATATATTTGCTGTTCTAATTCAATGACACAAAATTCAAGATCCCTGAGGTAAGGTTAAGCAGGAGCTCATATAGTCAGGGTTGAAATTCAGACACTGCAGATATAATCCATCTCCCTGACACATGCAGTGCTTCATTGTGAGACTGCCAGACACAGTCTGCTGAGATGGGAATGTCACAGAATACCAAAACAGGGGGAGACGCAGTTTTGTTCATCATTGCTTTTATCTACGAATATCCATCTAACAGTCTACATACATAGCTGTTGCCAGACAGAGAAATATGAATGCAGCATGGAGATGCAGCAGCTAACATTCAGAGAAGGATATGGAGCATATGCTGGGAGCTCAGAATTACCTGAGAATAATTTAGGTAGTTAATCAGGTTAATTGCTTATCTTTAAGGCAGTATTTTGGTGCAGACGCTGAGTCACCATCTAAGTTGTCTAGCAGAAATCAATGGCATGCCTGGTTGCTTAAATCTCCTTGTAAATTCTGAACCTAAATGACAAAAGGGACCCTGAAGGCAAAGAAAGTGCACTGTCATCACTGGGGAGCCAGAGAGACAGGCAGAAAGAGCTGCAGTGATGGAAAGAAAGGAAGCTTTTTCAAAATTCTAAAATGCTACTTGTTTTGCAATTAATTCTCAGTTATTCTTACTCCATTATGCGTTTGAAGTTTCCATGCTGGGAACAAAAGGGGAAAAGCCCTAAATCAATTTAGAGAAAATGAAGGATGCCAAATGAGAGCTGCAGATGTATACATACCTTAGAGAGATATATATGTATGTAAGTTTGGTCTTATGCATTTTTACCCAGGTAAGTTTTCTCTTCGCATTGTCTTGTTCTGAATCCCTTTCTTAGCTATTATAAACAAAAGTGTCAGGGTTGGAGGGAACTGTCATCGTGTTACCTCAGTTTTCTAGAATATATCACTTCTGAGGAAAATACTGAAGATCACGACAACAGAAGAACATTGTGCAGAGTTGGTTGTCTTCATTGCTCCACCTGCACTCATCTCAGACAGACCTGGGACCTCATGTGGTAACAAGTTCCCAGGGCCTTACTTTGCATCTCTTCAACATTAGCATCTCCTACTGCGCATTTCCTCAGAAACATGCTGGTACATTGAATTACTGGGCATAAAGATCAGAGGTAAATCTGGCTGCTACTGTCACTTACAAAGGAATTAGACCTATCTGGATTGGTGGTGTTATGAAACACAGCTTAATATGTCATTCAGCATTCATCTCACATCCTTATATATTATGTAAGTCTGAATTTTTTTTAGGTATGGAAAAAATAATGTTTCTGTGTACCTTGTTTTATATTTCCATATTTAGCAAAAATACAGGAAAAGTCTATGTGATATTTCTAAGCAGCTGACAGTGAGAAATCCAGGTATCATAAGAGTTTGTTTTTTTTTTTTAATCTATTATTTCAGGGAATCAGAGAAGAATATTTTAATCAGAATTTTATAGATAAAAACAGTATCATCACCTCTGAAATCTTTACTTCCTGGATCTACAAAAGGTTCTTTTTGTAGTTTTGTTTCTTGGAAAAGAAAATATGTGGCAAAGATAATATGTATTTTTTTACATATTACACAGGGAAAAAAGAATTCTTCATTTTGAAAAATTCCAGTAAAAAGAGGGGACAAGATTTTCATAAATATATGAAAAAGAAGTCCTGTTCTACTGGTTCGGTTAATCGATTATTTATTCTTTAAAAACTCCTAGAACAATAGATCCCACTGCAGTTTTTCAAACTTAATCCTGAATTCAGCTTATTTTTTCCAAAAACTAAGACCCCAGGATTTGTATTTATAAATAAGAATAAAGTTGATGTTAAAGATGTCCTCTAAGGATTTAATTGCTTGCACTTGAGCTTTTTCCTTAGTAAAGAATAACAAGCACAGGAAATTTTGACCTTTCATTCTTTAACCATCCTGTCTACCATAATAACACTTCTGACAGTAAGTTGGGTACTTACTGCTTTGTTTTGCTTCAGCCTTATCTTTAAAGATTAACCTAAGAGTAATTTTGAGTTTTAGCTGCTAAACTTGTGAGCACAAACTTATATGGAGTTATTGACAGAAACAAATGTTTAGACCTGTGAAAAATGAATTTATATCTTCCGAGTAGGTAGTAACCAGACCTCTTCCTTAAGGGTTTTCAGGATCTGTTAAACACAGCATACTGAATTTTAACTAGAATAATTCTCACAACTTTGAGATGATTACTCAGAAATGTGACATTTAAAGCTCATATAGAATTACCTTCTAGATCATGGTTGAAACTGGCCCTGTAATTTTAGCTAGCACGGTATTCAAGGATGCCTATGTCTTCTCTAGAGAACATGCGTATTTGTGAAGAGCCAACAAAATGTCCATACTTAAAAATTTCTCTAATAGCCTGTTGGTAATTTTACATTAAGATTTTTAAGAAGCTGAAATTAAGTTGTAAATATGTTACCAATTTCCAAATCCTAAGAGAGATATGATCTGGCTAGAAAAGGGAGAGGGACACACACCAAAAAAGATTACAGATACAAAAATTTTTGATCTAAACAAATACAAAAGTGTTGTGAGATAATAAAATGGTTTTAGATTGATTGTCTTTTTTTATTAACTCAGAATAGTATGTCTTAAAATGCTTCTCTTCCCAGTTTGGGTGTTATCTTCATCTTCATATAATCACAGAATGGCTGAGGAAGGAAGGCACCTCTGAACATTGTCTAGTCTAACCCCTTTGTTCAATGCAGGGTCATCTAGAGCAGGTTCCTTAGGACATTGTTCAGTTGGGTTTTGAAAACCTCCAGAGATGGAGATTCATCTTCCTCCTGAAGTGGTGGTGGTCTATGCATTATTTCTGCAAGATTTCAATTTAATATTTCTGTTTTCACTTGCAAGATGATAACTCTCGGGGGAGTGGGCGTGTGGTGGGTGGTGGTGTTTTTGGGGGCTTTGTTTTTTTTAACAGACAAGCCACCCCACCCCCCCCAAAAAAAACCCACAACACAACACCCCTCATGCCTCCTTTACTTCAGTGTCAGAATGGCAATCTCAGTTTTGTTAAATTAAAGGGAATTTTGTTGCTGCCCTTGACAAGGACTCTTAACCAGGATTCTCAGCAGTCACTCGATACCAGGTTGTACCACGAAAAGGAAAAAAAGGCATTGGAAACTGTATTTTTAAAGTCTTCTGGGATAATCTCTTATATCGTTCTTATTCACTTAGCTGATATTGCTAAAGTGATTTTTTAGTACCTAGTTTCCTTGGAATGAAGGATTATGTGTACACTGTAATGTCATCAACAGGTACAAAACCACTACCTCTCAACATTTCTTCCCTTTTCTTGAAGTGTACCACCAGTCTCCTATCCTTTCTGCTTTCAAAAGATCATTAGTGGCCTTTACTATCTGATAAGAAATTACCCCTGTGCACTTGTCATAAAGATGTGGAAAAGCCAAGAAATTGAAATTGTTGTGGAGTGCAGTTTTGTTCTAATATCACAGTTTGTGAAATGCTGGATGTTTCTAATATATCTTTACAGGTATTTCTATCTATGCACTTTTGTTTTCTCAGTCATGCGCAGGTTGCTAATTGAAAGAGCCTTTGTGGCAAGAGAGAAGGAAAACAACACCTGTAAAACAATTAATAGCTCACTAAAAAAAAAAACCTATATGAAGAAGTCTTCTCTGCAAGCTATATCCTGCAGAGAGAATCAGGAAGGCGCACTTGAACCACATTCGTGTCTGCCTCAACTGGAAGGTGATGCTGTTATTTGTGATGTGAATATTGACACGCGTTATCAGCAGGGTGTTGTCTTGCAAGCAGAAAGCTTGGACCGCAGCCCAAATGTGCCACTGCCCTCCTTTGTGACCCTGATACGTTACTTTCCCTCCTCGTGTCTGTATGCTCTCTTCTTCTCCTGCCTTTCCTGTTGATAGCCTTGTCCCGTCTACATGGGGACAACTCTCGCAAAGCGTTTGGATGACGCCTTTTTTGAAGAGCTTCTGTTTTTGTCAGCTGCTGTGTTGCTGCAATACAGCTGACACAAATATGTACCTGCTTTTGGGGTGGCCCCGTATTGTTACTTTTTTCACTCAGGCAAGAACTCGTATATAATTAAAAATACTTGTAGGCTTGAATCTTTTGTGCTAATTGGTTTTCCCCAGAGCCCCTGTTGACAACTAATAGCTGGTGAAATTACACTGGACAATATATTTAAAACTAATAATAAAAAAGGCTAAACTGCCTGGGGAGGTTCCTTAATAAAAACAAGGTTTGGAAAAGAGTAGAAAGTCAAAGACCCAGCATCAGTCTACTTGTTCTGTGGGACAGAAGCAGCTGCTGTGTCACATGAGCCAGCAGCCGTCAAGGCCTTTGACTTGAAGGAATTCTGACATAATTATCCTGACTTACAAACTTCACCTGGCTTTAATTCAGTAACGTAACTTACTGAATATTTTTCCATTAAGATGACTTGTGTGTGTGGGCACAGCAGGGATTCATTTGAGGACATCTGACTGTTCTTCCTCTTTTCCTACACTTTTCCCTCTTTTATTACACTAACGGGTAATAGAGTTCCTGCACATGTGAGCGTAACTGTCACATGAGTACCAAAAGAATGCAGCATGTCGTTTCAAAAACTAATGCTGAGTAAAGCCATAATGATTTGCTGCTTATGGTAAAGCTTTGCCAAATTAATTATTTGTTCTGCTCTGAAGATTTACAGGACATCCTCACCAAGACTTTACAAAGATTAGCAGCAGTGTAGCATGTTCATCCCTTTCTCTCTCTGATCAGCCTGTGCATCCCTGACTGTTGCGCGTGGTTTCCATGTGCAGTCGTCTAAAGTACACTATTTCTGAGGACTTCAGCTGGTCTTTGCACAACTGGAGTGACTTTCTAATGTCATTTTTGGAACATGATATAAATCTTTGAGCTGTTTTATCTTGCAACATCACCGTTATATTAAGTTCAAATAAGCTCTTAGTCAAACATCAGTATTTCTTGTTGCTCTTTTACACCACTGCTGGCAGCTTATTTTGGTCACAGACATGCATTTTGTGGATGTAAAAGGGGTTGCATTGTTTTTCTTGCAGTATATCTCAACGCAAAGTGTTTCATTTATTTAAGAGTCCTAGAGCAAAAAAACCCTGGAGTTTCAGCTGACTTCTTAGAATTAAACTCTCCTGCAGAGTGCATGGGATATAGGTACTTGGCATCACAATTTATGGGAGAGATATTTTAAAGGAAGTGTAATTTATAATAATGGATGTTGTTGTTGATTTAGAAGGTCTGAGGATTTTTCGCTGTTGAATTTGATTTTTTTGGTGTGGGTTGCTTTTTGGGGTTTTTGGTGGTTTCTGGTTTTGGGGTTTTTTTAATCCAGCTGAGGATAACTGTGTATGAATGCCTAAGGAAACAAGTAATATCAACATTAAAAAATGTATTATTTACAATTGACAGCTACCTTGGAACATGTTGTACCTCTCAAGTCAGAAATATTTGCACCGATCTTTCCAGCTAACAATAGCAGCCAATGGTAGTTCACAAAATGGTAGTGCAGATATAGCAACTGTAATTACATTTGTGCCTCTACTATTAATATTTGTGGCTCTTCATTGCATGTATCAGACCAATTATATTCTGTTTTGCATTACAGCATTACTTTTTTTAATTAGTTATTGACTAGTTTAAAAAATTTTAAAAAGCTTTTTGAGTGTTGGGTCTATTTCTTTCACGCATTTATGAACCCGATTCAAAGTCACAGAATCACAGAATAGTCAGGGTTGGAAGAGACCTCTGGAGATCATCTAGTCCAACCCCCCCCGCCAGAGCAGGGTCACCTACAACAGGTTGCACAGGACAGCGTCCAGGCGGGTTTTGAATGTCTCCAGAGTGGGAGACTCCACAACCTCTCTGGGCAGCCTGTTCCAGTGCTCCACCACCCTCAAAGTAAAGAAGTTCCTCCTCATGTTAAGATGGAACTTCCTATGTTCAAGCTTGTGCCCATTACCCCTCGTCCTATCAATGGGCACCACTGAAAAAAGACTGCTCCCATCCC
>VZSZ01010259.1:1182929-1193066 GCA_013398815.1 Ibidorhyncha struthersii | reverse complement strand
TCCAGGAGGTCGGCCCCCAACCTGTACTGATGCATGGGGTTATTCCTCCCCAGATGCAGTACCCTACATTTACCCTTGTTGAATTTCATTAAGTTCCTCTCTGCCCAACTCTCCAGCCTGTCCAGTCCACTGAAGTCAGTGGAAAGACCTAACAGATCTTACTTTCCTTCATTGTTTTTTGTGTCTTTTTTCCCCCTATAGACTGGATCATGAAGGCAACAAGGTTTTGGTAACAAGCAATGGGTCTATTCACGCAGAAGTGAAAGAAATAAGAGGAGGACTGGCCCTTGTACTTTTGTATCTGAGGTTTGAGGTTGTAAAAGCACACAAGAACTGAGCCATAAGCAGAAATGTGCAAGCGAAGTCTGACGACAAGTTGCAGAACAGGTCCATGGAGCTGTAGAGCGGCTGCAAGTACTTAGCACCTCTCCAGCAAGGTCCCAGAGACAGACGTCCTTTTATTGGGCTGATGACACTTGACTGCTTAGGAAGGGTTTATTAATTCTCCAAGCACAAAAACAAAAGTGGCCAAATAAGAGAATACCAAAGGTGATCAGATTGCCAAAAGGTTTTGATTTCAAACATGTGTCTCTAGAGTGTTGTGGACTTTATGGGGAGGTTTGTACAGCTGAATGATCAGCACCAGGTCTGTTTCTTTTTCTTCCTGTCTGTTCTCCATGATTTCTGTTCTGCTCAGCGTTTGCCATTAAAGTCTTTCCTATTGCTGTAGACCTTGCACTAATTCACCGTGCCATTAAAGCTGGAGAATACTGTAATGCTACTAATTAGGCCAAAGGAAGAATGATGAAAATTTTTATAGTTTTTATAGATTCTATTGCAGATGACTGCTGCAGATAGAAGCAGTCTTCCAGTTGCAATGAATTGTTAGGGCATATTCTGACCTCTTTCTACTCCCTCTTCTAATATGAAAATGGTAATTTTCATATTCAAGCTTAACATGAAGGAGTTTGATTTAAATGTAGGTTTGGTAATCAGATAACATAGTATGCATAAAATGTTCACAATTATCTCGAGTTATTCTCTCATAGAAATCGGGAGTTACCTGAAACAACTATGAACATTTTATTTTGTGTGCTTTTCTTGAAATATTTTGGATGATAATCTGCTAAGAGGAGTGACAGATTGAAGAATTCTAGGAAAATATAAGAAAAATTTAGCACTGCTTTCTTCTCAGTTTCTGTTTTCAAAGCCACATTACAGTTTGTAGAGGCTATTCTGATGATGTCTTTTGTCAGGAGGGTAGCTACAGGGCACAATGGATTTATATACAGGTTAATGCTTGTACTGAAAGCAATTTTGAAAGGTATGTCTGTTTTGGTGCCTTATTCCTAAAAATGTGTTCGATGCTAACATGTTAGTGCTCTGGGGTAGTATCTATTGCTGTTATTTTCCAAATTAAAATAAGTAGCAATTTAAAAAATCACAAGTTTTCCTCGTTTCAGTGAGTAATTCATTTGAGAAAAACAAATATTTCTTTGTATATCATGACGCAGCACAAGTTCCTCAGAAGAGATATTCTGTTTGTTTCTACTGAAGAACAGGTAAAAGCAAATGTTGCTCTTGATGCCTAAATTTAACAGACCGTTGGCTGGTTCCTTCTGTTCTGTGGGACAGAGAGACCTTGCAAAGATTTAAAAGGCATCATGTGGGTGAGCATGGTTAAAGAATAAATATTGTCTGGTTACTTTTCATTCATGGGTGTTTATTAGCAGCGTGAAAGACGGTTCAGGGCTGTTTGCATGAAACAATGACAATTAGGTAGAGACTGACACTGCAGGAAAAGTAGAAAAGGTGGGGAGAGAGTGATGTCAACCTGTAAAAGTAAGCATATGGCTTGAATATGTTTCATTTCATGTCCTAGTTATTACTGGATTGTCTCAGAAAGCCATCAGGACAAACACAAGTAAGCCAATGGTGAGACTTAAGTTACAATTTACTCCAAGCACAGTCAGCAAGAATGAATAAACAAAAAGTAAAAAAAAAAAAAAGAATATAAAAAAGCAAGCTCAGCTTTCTTAGGCATTTAGTTTGTTTTGCTTAGGGAAAGAAGACAACTGGGAACTAAGGCACTGCAGGCTAATGGCATAAGCTCATTTTGTTGAAGTGTACAACTATTAAAGTGACAATTGGAAAAGTCATTAGAAGAGGGAGGGAAACTGAAACTGCTTAGGAAATATATTCATAGCAGGTAGTGGCTATACTTGTGATGCTCCTGTTGTCAGTTAGATCTAGGTGTAGAAATAAAAATACATTTGATGGATTAATTAAACAGTTTAGTAAACAGCACTGGTGTTCTCTTATTTAATCTTATGTGCCCCAGCTAGATCCATTCCACAAATAGTCTTGAGTGGGTACAAACCATCATGCTAATTCCTTTCTGACACTAGCGGATTTCAAGAGAGTTAAACAAGCAGAGAAGGACACGTACCCTGGGGTCTGTCAAGGCTCTGAAAGTGTGCTTGTGCTTATTCCTGTGTGTAATAGTATCTGCCCTCAGACCTTGCTTTTCTTTTCCTTTAATCAATGTTTCTTTCAGAATATTATTTGAATTCTTCTTCTTTTTCCTAGGTTTTTGGCTTCTACCCTTCCTTGTCAGTAATTCCTTTCTTCCTTTATTATTTGTATAATTAGCAAACAGTCTCTGCAACAGACTAAAATGTCTGTTGGTCTTTTAACGTCGAGAGCTGAGAGAGACACCATTGTTTGATATGTTGCGTATTTGTTTTATTTCTGAATTACCTTTACGTTTTTAGGACTAATAACATGCACAAATGCTTGCAATTATGGAGGAAGATCACAAAGTTTTCCCATAAGGATTTTTTTTCCTGTCCCAATACGTACTTTCCCTGAAGTTAATGGAAGTTACACGTGTGCATCCAAAGGTAGAGTATATCCCCAAAGGTTTTACTGGAAAATTTGACAATGCTAAAATAAACAGAGCGTTGTGGCAACATGCTTCAATGAAAATAAATGCTCACTCTGTTAGCTCAGCTGCTCTGGTGCAGGAAAGCGGTTCTTTTCCAGAGGCTCTCTTGTCAGATGCCCATAGGACTTTGGCTTATTTACCATTTAACATTTCTGCTGTGTTTGGCAGAAAATCTGCAAAACTGCCAAAACGTGATCAGATATCAAGGAGGTCTAGGTCCCCTTCAGTCTCTTGCCTTCACTTGTGGAGTCTGAGTCAGGGCAACCTCTACGTGGATTGGAGGCACTAGTAGAGAAGAGAAGTTTGAATAGGGTCTGTGTTTATGTATAGAACACAATTTTATCTTTTTTTTTAATTATTATTTATAGTGACTTTGCTTTTCTTCAGAGACCAGCAATTGTACAGTCATATATTAGGTCTTGGGGAGGGGAGCAGGGGCTGAACATTCCTTGTTTTCATCCACATGCATTTTGGTTGCTCAGTGTTCCTGAGGAGCTGCTGAACGATGCAGCAGAACTGGGCATTTGGTCTGAGCATGACGTGACTTTCTGTAAAGATGACACGCATGTGCTCTTTCACAAAGCTTATCTCCTTACCTTAATCTAGTAATTTGGGATTGAAAGTCTGGGATTGATTTTTTCATTTTCAAAGCATAAAAAAGGTGGGGTTTGGGGGTTGAAACAGTGAAAAGTGAAGAAAGAAAAAGGAAAGAATGAATAAAATTAATGTTCTGTCATTTCCAAAGAGATTATTCCCCTTCTTTATTTCCTTTCCGCCTACAACACCAGTGTATAATGAATACACTATTTAGGCAAAATAGACTTTCTGTACCTACTTAAGTATACTGCATAAGTCAGAGTTGGAGTAGGTATTGTTAGGTTGGTTTTTTTTTACTCAGAGATACAAAGCTACACTGTCCTGAAACCTTGTTGGCAAATTTTCAGCGTTTACAGGAAAATGGAATCCTCTTCTGTTTCAGCAGTGTTACCGGGACTGTTATGGAACTGCCGCCACAGTACTGCGTGCTAATATCTATCTCACTAGACAGTAGGAGAAAAGCCAGTGTGTTCATGGAAACAGCGCTTCCTCAGACAAGTAATAATCAGCCTAATGTCGATGTCATGCTGCAATCAGACTCTGACAAGGTTTGCAAATATCTTGAAAGGAACTGCTCATCTTTGAATGCTGTAGATCAAAGCCCAACTGGAACAAACCCCAAGTATGCCGCATGCCAGCTGCAGAATTTTGTTGATTAGCACAGCATGTATAAGCAGAGGCCACCACTATCATCACCGGCAGGAACAGCCAGATGGACTGGGCTGGTCGATTATTTAAAATCTTGCTGCATAACCACAAAAACTAAAAATGAAGCTTAAAAACCCATTACGCATCTCCAGAGCCCCAAACTGTCTTTTTAAAGCTTCAAGACCATTTTCAATCTGTGCCAAAGACTTTTTTAGACATGTCTGTTCTCGGGTACTTCTGTTTTTTGCCGTTCATGAGAATAGGATTAGTCCTGGGGAGGGATAGGTGTAGGATGGTGGTTCAAGCAGAGGGATAGTCTATAAACCCTCCCAGCTCTGCCACAGATATGCACGCTTTGCAACTGGGAAAGTCATTTGCTCTCTGTGTGCACTTCTTTTTCCAACTGTGAAATGGTGGCAGTATCTCATCTATAACTGCAACACAAGGCCCGATTCATTAATGTGTTTCCATTGCGCTCTAGACTCTATGGGATGAATAGCTAGCACTCTGCGGGGAAAAAATAGACAGCCAATAGGGTAAAATATAGTTTGTGTTACACCAGTCTAAACCTTCTGGATATTGTGCTTTTGAGCCAAAACAATTTGCTTTGTTCTGCTGTAGTGTCTCTATTATCTTTGAGGATTAAGAGGTTGTGGAAAGCTAAAGTAGGCTTCTCCATGCGTTAGCACCTCTGCCACCATTGTGGTATGGTGAAGCCAGCCTGCTCTGGAAGGGGCATGTCATGTGCATCACATCTGCATGCCCTGTGGGTCTAAACTGACCTTCAGGATGGCCACACCAGAATTAAAAGGTGGCATAACCAGAAAGGACCTAATCTGGTGTTGTCTGCACCTGAGGCTAGAGAACCTCTCTCAGTGATGTTGTGCAGAGCTCCAAAAGCCTGTGTTTTGGAGGCTCAAAAACCCGGTCAGTATTGCAGTATGAGATGACAGACTGCAATCTGACAATTTAGGAAATTGGTTTATTCAGAGTAAAAATAAAAGACAAGGAAAACCCCCAATAACTAAAACTTTACATTAGGTCTGGATTTTGTTGGGTTTGGTTGTGGGGGGGGTTTAAGACTTTTTTTTTCCTTTGCCCTAGCCTTCCCTTGCAATGTTTAAATACGGAAGTTATGCAGTGAGAAATATTCTTTCTCAGATAAACATAAAATTACCTAAGAATCACATAAAGAGGAGCCTCTACACCAATTTTTTTTTAGCCTCTGCAAGGTAATTCTTAGCTCTTTATCTCATAATGGGCCCTGTGGGGCCACTTCTGAGGGGTATTTCTGTTTGGGCACGTTCACAGGTGGAAGATCTTCCTGGAGCTTACCAGGTTCCCAACTGAATCCCTGAAGCATTGTAGTGCACTGTGGTGAGAGAATGAATGCATTTATTATTACCTGGATTATAGCTGTGCTTTCACACCCCACCAGTGCTTAAAGCCTAAAAGGAACAGAAGCTCCACAAAGGCCTCCAAGCTAGATAGACAAGGGAAACACACTCGAAGAAGCGATGGGGATATCCAAAGCCACATATCCACTCACAGACTGTGACAGCTGCAGAATCCATCCTCCTATTGTGCTTTGCAAGTCAAAAACCTGTATTTAAAATTTTGCCTGGTACTTTCTATTGAATGCAGAGCCAATAGCACTTAATGTCAGGCAGTCTTGGAAAGAGGTTAACAGAAAAAGACCACACTAATTTTTAGTAATCTTGAGAAGGAAAAAAAAAACCAACCCTACCCTACCCTAAAATGACACAACATTCCACTTCATCTCACCTAATAAAACATTTCTATGTATGTCTTTTACCATTACAAAAATGAGCAGAGGTTATGGGGCAGACTCTCACTGTGATTACACTGAAGTAGATCAAGAGACGCATTTGAACTCATTTTGTCTGCGATGTACTTGTTTTTCATGTGGTGCTTTGAAAGAAATAATTTGCAACTGTGGGACCTGAAAGTAGTTTGTGGAAAGTTTAAGGGTGTGGAATAGTAACTAATTGGGTAACTGCAGTTATTTTTTATTTATGCTCATAAACTAGGGTAAGACCAGCTCCATCTCTTTATGGTGAAAGAGATCAAGTTTGATTCCAAAATAAGACACAATATAAAGATCTGTAATAAAATTCATAAAAAGGAAAGAAGAAGCATTCTAGCAGAATTAAAGGGCATAGTGAGGACAAAATAAATTTGAACAAGCTTTTTCTATGTTATTCTGTGATTTGTGGTAAATTTAGGGTTTTATATAATTATGCTGAAAACTATAGTGTTTCTGAGGTGGCACTGAATATTGGCCATGACTAGTTTAAGCTTTTTGCACTAATTTATCCCTGCTAGGACAGTACCGTAACAGGAGACTTAAAGCTTTTGTGTCTGCTATGCAACTTGTCTGCTCAGGAGAGCAGCTTAAACATCTTTGTTTTACCTATGTTATCTTCCTGAAGCCTGAAGGACTACTTAGTTATAACTATGCCAGGAAAATGTGTTCCAGTACATATATACCTTCTCTGTATTATATTTGTAATAGAAAATGATTGGAAACTGACACACACTGACCACTAGTAGATAATTATCTGATAAAATTGATACTTCACTTCAAAATGCCTAAAAAATTATACTGTCAGATTGATGTTTATTCCTAAGAGCATTCTGGAGAACTTCCCCTTGATCTTAGAGCAGTCCATTGTCAAATTCCTTAAAGGCCACATCATTTATAAATTATATGAACTGCAGATGTATAATTCATGTGGAGCATAAAATAAGGTTTAAAACATTTGTATTAAAAAGGTAAGGTGATCCTATATTAAATCATATTTATGGCCTAATTTTAAAACACAGAATCCTTCTGACTGAATTTTAGCACTTCTTTTTATTTTTTAGAATTTATTAAAAAAGAAAAGTAACTGTGACAATGATGTTGGCAGACAAATGGGCTCTTTTTTAAAATCCTTGTGTTGATCTGTCATATTATTTTCCATTAGCTACCCCTACACTTTCTGCAGATTGCTTTCAGCCATATTTTTACTAAATGTTTTTGGAAGTGCAAAGAGCAATGTAAACTGCAGATTTCACCATTACTGTTTTGACATTGCAAGCTCAAGGTTAATGGAATTTCTTTGTGGATAAAGAAGAAAAATAACTACATTTAAAGTTAAATCACCTCATGGGTATAGCCAAATTGCAGAAATCCTAGAAACTATTGCTATTATAAAATTTAAATAAATAAATAAATAGATATTCTGGGTATATTTTGCTGGGGTTTTTTTCCTTCTTATTAAGGTCAAAAGACCCCAAAAAACAATTTTGTTGTTATCATGTCTTCTCAAACATCTTTTAATATATTTTGAGAAGTATAATAATGCTGTTTGATATAATTATCACTTTATATTGTTAAAACCTTAGCCTTGATCTCCTTACGAAACTTTCACTAATAGAAAGAGAAAGTAGAATTTGACATAAAGTGTTTAGTTCAAATGAATCAGAAATTTGCTCCTCGAGGACTCTGACCAGCAAAATGTAAAGATCCAGCAATGTCTAAGTTCATAGATGGCCTTAACCATTTCATAGAATGTTTTAGGTTGGAAGGGACCTTGAAGATCGTCAAGTTCCAACCCCCCGGCCATGGGCAGGGACACCTCCCACTAGACCAGCTTGCTCAAAGCCCCATCCAGCCTGGCCTTAAAAACCTCCAGGGATGGGGCATCCACAACTTCCCTGGGCAACCTGTTCCAGTGCCTCACCACCCTTAAAGTGAAAAATTTCTTCCTAATATTTAGTCTAAACCTACCCTCTTCCAGTTTAAAGCCATTCCCCCCTGTCCTATCACTACATGCCCTTGTAAAATGTCCTTCCCTAGCTCTCCTGTAGGCCTCCTTTAGGCCCCCTTCAGGTGCTGGAAGGCTGGGTAATGTCTCCCCAGAGCCTTTCTTCTCCAGGCTGAACAGCTCCAACTCTCTCAGCCTGTCCTCATAGGAGAGGCGCTCCAGCCCTCCAATCATCTTTGTGGCCTTTCTCTGGACCCGCTCCAACAGGTCCATGTCTTTCTCATGTTGGGGGCCCCAGAGCTGGACACAGTATTCCAGGTGGGGTCTCACAAGAGCAGAGTAGAGGGGCAGAATCACCTCCCTTGACCTGCTGGCCACACTTCTTCTGATGCAGCCCAGGATGTAGTTGGTCTTCTGGGCTGCGATCACACATTGCCGGCCCATGTTGAGCTTCTCATCAACCAGCACCCCTAAGTCCTCCTCCTCAGGGCTGCTCTCGATCCACTCCCTGCTGAGCCTGTATTTGTGCTTGGGATTGCCCTGACCCAGGTGCAGGACCTTGTACTTGGCCTTGTTGAACTTCATGAGGTTGGCATGGGCCCACCTCTCCAGTCTGTCCAGGTCCCTCTGGATGGCATCCCTCCCCTCCAGTGTGTCTACCTTGCCAAACAGCTTGGTGTCATTGGAAAACTTGCTGAGGGTGCACTCAATCCCACTGTCCATGTTGCCATTAAAAATGTTAAACAGCACCAGTCCCAGTACTGACCCCTGAGGAACACCACTTGTCACTGGTCTCCTCTTGGACATTGAGCTGTTGACAGCAACTCTTTGAGAGCGACCGTCCAGCCAGTTCCTTATCCACTGAGTGATCCATCTGTTGAATCCATGTCTCTCCAATTTAGTGACATGGATGTCATGTTAGACAGTGTCAAATGCTTTGCATATGTCCAGGTAGATGACATCTGTTGCTCTCCCCTTATCCACCAATGCTATAACCTTGTTATAGATGGCCACCAAATTTGTCAGGCGTGACTTGCCCTTGGTGAGGCCGTGTTGGCTGTTACCAATCACCTCCTCATTTTCCACGTGCCTTAGCAGAGTTTCTAGGAGGATATCATCCATGATCTTGCAGATTTAAAAGCCATGTCTTTAATTACACCTTTGAAGATCTGACAAGCATTTACTAATATGACATTAAACAGTGTTTTGGCAGTATTCTTCCTGAGATTTATTTTCTTTGAAGTGTTAGCTAGAGTTAGACTGACTTTCCTTTAATAGCAAAGAAAAATTGCAACAATAATTATTTCCATATAATACAAGATAGACTTTTCTTTCCACTTTGCTTTAGTGATATGAATTGTCTTAAAGTTTGCTTGTATGGTTTGTGGGCCCTAAAAGTTAAGAGTCATAAGTGAAAACAGGCAAGCTTTCAGAAAGATTGGTTACTTCAAGAACATGTCATACCTGGTAAACTTCTGATGCAATTATTTTGTCACTCTCTAGGTATGCACTTGCTTGCACCATGCAGAAGTGGGCACAGAATGCCTGAAGCTGATGATGAAGTTGGAAGCTGTGTGGGTCTGTGGGACGTAGAGCTGGGGGGAGATACAAAACTCCCTTGAGTAGAGGCCCTGAAGACTTGATAGGTGAACTGTGCAAATGGAGAATTGCCTGAGGTTGGTGGGCTGGTGAAGGTGACGTGTGAGTAACATGTGGGGCAGGTAAGGGAGCTGAGAATAGCCTCAGTTCACGAGGGCCTGCATCAGGGCTCGCAAAGTAGAGATATGGGCACCTTGAAAATAGATAGCGGTGAGTAAATCTTCTGTGGAAAAATAGTCACTGCAGTTGAACTGCTGTTCAACATCTTTGTTGGAGACATTGGCAGTGGGATTGAGTGCACCCTCAGCAAGTTTTCCAATGACACCAAGCTGTTTGGCAAGGTAGACACACTGGAGGGGAGGGATGCCATCCAGAGGGACCTGGACAGACTGGAGAGGTGGGCCCATGCCAACCTCATGAAGTTCAACAAGGCCAAGTACAAGGTCCTGCACCTGGGTCAGGGCAATCCCAAGCACAAATACAGGCTCAGCAGGGAGTGGATCGAGAGCAGCCCTGAGGAGGAGGACTTAGGGGTGCTGGTTGATGAGAAGCTCAACATGGGCCGGCAATGTG
>VZSZ01010259.1:1162784-1182592 GCA_013398815.1 Ibidorhyncha struthersii | reverse complement strand
AGGTTGCCCAGAGAAGTTGTGGCTGCCCCATCCCTGGAGGTTTTTAAGGCCAGGCTGGATGGGGCTTTGAGCAAGCTGGTCTAGTGGGAGGTGTCCCTGCCCATGGCCGGGGGGTTGGAACTTGACGATCTTCAAGGTCCCTTCCAACCTAAACTATTCTGTGATTCTGTGATTCTATCAATGAAGGCCTGTTTCTGAGTGTCTCCAGTCCTAGGGCAGCTCTTGGGCGTTCCTCAGGGCATGCTCAGGTCTGCACATTTAGACCAAAGTTGGAAGTGCAAGGTGCCAGGCTGTCCTGCGCTACAGTTTAGGAAAAGTGGTGAGGGGAAAACTATGGTAATTTGGAAGCCCGTATAAGCCTGGCTTTAACCTGCCCTCAAGATGGAGGGTATGAGACCTGGGGACCAGGAAACTTCCCATTTGGGAAGAGGTGGGGTGGGAAGGCATGCCTCTGCTTGTTCAGAAGTATGGCTTTTGCAAGTGGAGACACTTGAGGAAACTAGTTTGGGAGGCTCCTTTGTAAAGCATCAGCCTCTGGCAGAGAGAGCTGGACCAGTTTCCAGTCGATTCTGTAAACTTTCCTTTCCAGTGAAGCATAAGGAGGCCCCCTCCAGGCTGCTGTGCTCATGTCTTAGTGCTTTCACTGAAGCCCCCTTTCAAATATCTTCAGAAATATATCTTTCATGTTATCCATGCTCAAAACTCTTCTCTGATGCAGTGCTGTAAGAACTCCATAGAACTTAGGTTTTATGATCGCCTCTGTTTGAAAATGGTCATCTCCTTGGTTTCCATTGAATTCACCTGCTGCTTTTTCTCACACACAAATAGTAATCATGGAGCACAGTTTCATTATTAGGATGCTTTACAGAAGTGCTTCCCAGGTGATAAGACAATATAAATAGTAACAATAATAGTTTTAAGGCTGAATGTTTAGTGTTTTAAACATTTAAGTTTCTTTGCTTAAATGGTACTACTACATTCGTAATTTGACTGTGCTATCCAGTAACAATACTTGGGTTAGAAAATTATGCACTATGAAGAAGAACCAACAATAAAGCTACTATTATCTAGATTTTATAGGTGGTGTTTTTTACCATACTTTTTAAAAAAACTCTGTATTATTATACCCAGTTTAAGATGGGAGGCCAAAAGATTTAAAGTTACTTTGTTCAAACCTACCCAACAAATTCTTAATATGCATCAGTAATTTGTGTCAAAATAATGAGTTTTTACTGAAACAATAACTCAAATATGGCAGCAAATAAAAAATGGGATATGTCACTGTATGTGTTTATTAAAGCAAGATCACACCAGATAAAATCTTCATTTAATGAAAATATAACGTTAAGTAACTGATTTCGTAGGCAAGGAAAATATTAGATTTTGGTCTGTGTGGACTTCTGTAATGAATTTGAAGTAGTACCACACAGAAAATTAGTTATATTGAAGAAGATGGGGATAAGTAGTAGAAATCTGAGATCAATAGCGAATTGGCAAAAGGTTTGGTTTTAGAGCTGAACGAAGTTACAGATGAAGTTTCCTTAGGATCACTCCTGAGGTATTTCTTACTATTTCATTAATACTTTTCACATAGGAAGCATGCTAGTGAGAACTGTTCATGACATGAAGTTAAGTGGTGTTGGCAGTATGCAAGAGAGCAAAGATTTCATACTGGAAGAGCTGGTAATCCTGAGGAACGGAGAAACAGAGGGGTGGACTTTATTATTGCAACATGGAGGTTATGGGTTTTAAGGACAATATAAAAAGAATTCCTGTTGTCAGTAGGAGTTCACCATTTGGAAGTAATGAAAGATATGTGTGCATTAATCTTGCAGCCGATTGATTATGTGCTGCCCTTGCAGTACAACTACAAAAAAGGCAAATAGGACTCCAAGGCTTACGAAGTGAAGTGCTTGCGGTTGTGCCTGGGAAAATTTAACATCATTGTTCAAAGACCTGTGAGATTTCATTTGAAATAGCACCGAATGAATCTAAAAGAGTTAGAATTTTAGCTGCGTAATTGGCAGAGAGGTCGCAAGTACAGGCAGTCTTTTCGTTTTGTTTATTTTTGGTGAATGGTGACAAAAAAAAAAAAGTGAATGTAATTTACTGGAAGCAAAATGTGGTAATCTCTAATGCTTGTGAAAGGCACCAGATCAGCTGAGCAGGCTTCCACCAAGTCATCCTGTCAGGACAGATATGAAGCAGTGCACAATGATGGGGCATTGCTGACCACATAGACTTCACTCGCCTCTGTGATGCCGGGTTACCATGGCCCAGCCGAGAATATGCCCCTCCTCTCGGAGAACAGGAACACCCTGCTTTGGTCTGCTGAGTCCTGGTCTTGCCACAGGGCTTCTTGAACCACTTTCTAAACCCTTACCTCATGCTTGCAGAACTAGACTGTCTTTTAATAAAGTGTTTAGTTATAGACATGTGGTGATTCTACTTTTCATTTAAAACAAGTAAATACAGACTTGTTTTTTGATGCTCCTACAAGGGCGTTCTCTGTTTTGGCTTTATACAGGTGACTACACAGACTGTAGGATTGTGAAAATAATTTAATATCCAAGGTCACCATTCTCCTTTTCTTCTGATGTCTAATGCAAGGATTATGATTAGTGCTGCCTTTGTAGTAGGTAAATGAACAGGTGACGCAGGAAACAATTTTGTACTAGAGTCTGATTCAATACTACAATTTCATTTCTCTTAGGCTGCCAGTCTTCATTGCTTTAATTCACTATGGTCATGCAACTTTCATGTGGTTTGAACAAAACTATTGGTCTCCACAGTCACTGTTCACCATGAATCTATTCAAACTTCTCACAACCATCTCTATGCCATCTAATGTATTTTAACAAAAAATGTGCATATAAAGAAAATAAATGCAGGTGATTTCCCAATTCAAATTAAGTTAATGTTAATATTAGTAATTTTAATACTAGTTACATTATGTACTTAAACCAGTTGTAGTTAGTGCTTCCTTAAATGCTACTTTTTATATTGTGGAAGATATTACATCATAAGTAACCTTCAGTGTTTTACCCCTCACTGACAAAGCTGAGAAGTGTCAGCAGAGGGCATACCATAAGGGGATAACAAGCAGCTGGTGTTTGAGCACCTCTTGCTGGCATTTCTGTGAAACAATTTCTGTGTCAGTTCACACGGGCGTCACTGCCTGTTCTGCTCTTTTGAACCTGCAAGGGTGATGTAACCATGAAAGGGGAAAAGATGAAGAGAAATAGTGTATTTCTGCTCCCTCCCCACCCCCTTCAAATTATAAGACAGGAATCATCAGGTTCTTTGGGACCAGTCTTATTTCAATTTTGAATTAGACAGAAAGTTTGGCTGTTTACCCTGGAAGTGGGCAGGGAGGCCTTGCCAGTGCTGCCAAGAATAAATCAAAGATAATAATAAGAGTATCAATAGTGTATTGCTTTAATAGAGAGTGCATTCTAGAGATCAACAATGGTTGGGTTTGTATCACCACCAAGAGGCAACATGTTAAGTTGGCTTTTTTGGTACGTGCCTCTAAAACTCTGTCCAAAGGAAACTATATGAGGAAGCACTCCATGGGCACAAGAAAGACCACACTGGATGAAGTGAAATAAATAATGCTATCTTGCTTAAGTGTTCATGACTTGAATAAGCATGTATTTGGAAAAGACAAACCAGCAGAAGATGAGCAAAGTAACAATTATTTTCAATGCAGGTTAGAATCTGCTTGTGGTTTATGCTTCTTGGAGTAGCTTTAAATGAGCAAAGACTGTATCTTTAGCTTCCTGATTATTTTCCTTTGTCATAGTTCTCCACGTCCTTCTCTGTATCTAACAAGACCTAAGTGTAGTTTGATAGGGGAAGGGACCTTTTCCCTATCTCTTCTTTATATGGAGAAGAAAATTTTCTGCCAAACTGTCTTAAGAGTACATTAAAGGAAAGGAATTTTGAGGGAGAGGGAACAAGTAAGAACATTAACATAAAAATAACCTTCTTTACAGCAACCTCTATAATAATCAAGAAAGAAAATGTACAGATAAAATGCTTTGATAGCACAGGACCTGGGCTGAAGCCAAACCAACATTATTAACAAGAAGAGTTCATTCTGCTGTTGTTGTACAGTACAAGTAAAGAAGGTTTGCGATGATAAACATACTGTGTGTTTTCAGATCAATTACTTTAATTAAATTCCTTTGTATTTCTTCTCTTTTGTTCTCACCTCTATTCATCAACTTTTCTTCCATATGTGTGTTAGCAGAGGCTTGCGTATCTTTTGTTTGTTTGTTTTTGTCCCCCTGTAAGGTTTGATTTCTGTGGAAAGGTTATCCACTGGATGGATTAAACCCAGTATTCATAGACTTAATATTCCCATAATAGGTAACAGATTGATTGGATCTAAAGTGTTTCCTTCTCTGTTGTCTCAAACACACGTGTAGCAGGATATTTTGTTAATTATTTTAAATATTGCTTTCATAATTTGAGGTCTGCATTATGTTAGCTTTATCCATGCCCAGAAAAATCTGTTTCTGTGAAGCTCCTGCCACTCTGGATAGACCAACAACAGCACTGTCACGCTTTTCCCTCTCCTTGTCCTCTTCCTCCTCCTCCTTCTCCTCCTCCTTGCTCTGGGGTCTGGAGGCCAGTCAAGAAGGAAAGGGAAGACTGAGACAAGAGAGGCTTTGGGGAAAAGCAGTCTTGTATCAGGATACTAGGACTGTTCCTTAATTTAATTGATGAAATGGGGGGAGCTAAATTCATTAGGAAATTTAGCCTTTAGCATACATGGAATAACAATCCTTTCCCCTGTTCTTTGTATGTCTGAGCTATTAAAATTACGATCTTCTGCTTCATGTATACATGCAATGCGTACTGTTATGAGGCCAGACCAGTTTATTTTTTTTATTCTCTACCCTGTTAGATGGGGTTTATATTTTTTCCTCAAAAATTCCTTTGAGGCTTCTGCAATCAATATGAAATTGCTTTCTATTAACTGAAACAATATATATACATGAAGTGGGTATAATCTGAGCACAATATATTGTCGCAGGCAGCAGCAATGAAAAAGCGAAGTATTGTTTACTGCAGCAGAATAGGAGTAGCTAATGCCTGTGGTATCCATTCAGCTTGTATTTATTCAAATACTGTTAAGAACACATTAGCCAAAAGCAAATTTGAAAGGCAAAAGAGGAGAGTAAGAGTGAATAAAAGACTTGGGAGAGGGAGGGAAGAGAAATAGCTGACAAAAGCTAGGGAAGGGAAACGGGAGGTGAAGAATTCTTAAAAAGGAAGAGAGGCAGAAGAAGATGGCTGACAAGGAAAAGGAAGGTGAATGGGGAAGAAGAGATTTTTTATATGTGTGTTTTAAACAGTGTTTGACGTGTCATGTTTAATTCTGATGGTATTGTCTGTATGTACACAGAAGCAAGCCTACATTGCGCAGAATTGAGAACAGTGCAGTGAACACCTAAAAATGTCAGTTAATATAATTTGTGCTATAAGTTTACAAAACACTAAATTCTTACATAGAAAAAAAAATGAGGTGAGTCAGAGCCTGTTAGAATTGATTAGAAGGAATTAATATGGAGTCTCTCTTTATTTCGTGATAGATTTTTATTTCAAGATGCCAAATCCTTTTCCTAGTGTATGGTTCTCCCCCTAACACCCCTTTCTCACTTTGTCTACCCAGCCCTAGGCTTTTGCCACTGTTTTACTGCCTTCTTACAAGTTGCTATTTCTTCTTTGATTCTGACAGCTAGTTTCAATGGTGGATGCCAGGCAATAAACATAACAGGCTTATTAGCTCATGTTCTGGCCCGTTCTTTGCCAGGACTCACTTTGGATGTTGGGATCCAGCGGATGGAAATATGGATTAGGGCAGGCAATAAGTGAAGCTTTGAATTCTCACCTGAGTAGATGTGACTTTAGGGAGAAAGTATGTGTAGTCCTGAAGGTGAAGAAAAGTGTGAACGTATTAGAGGGTTTGTTACAAATAGCGTCAGGGAGCTGCTGCTGAGCTGACACCAATATTATTTTTTTCTTGTGAACTCCCTTTTGAATGTCTTGAATGAGAGAAATCTTATACCCACATTCTTCTGCTTTCATAGTTATGGAAGCTTGTTCTTGATGTGACTATTTAAGAGCTCTTCTTATGTATTAGCCATTAATTCAACTGATCAGAGAATACATGTGCATGTATATTATCTTTCCTATTATATTCTGTGGGGGTTTTAGTCTGGAATATGTTGGTACAATCTAATTATATCTTTGAGATTACAGTGAAATTCGTTTCTCCTGCATTATTGGTAGTACCAGTAGTTTCTTAAATCATAACAGTTAACTAATTTCCTAAGTTTTGCAAGTGTTGTCCTAATTATGTCCTTTTGTAAGATAGCAAGGAGGGCTTATACCAGTGCATAAGTCCTGAAAATTAATTTTGCACATGATCTCCTGTAGAAAATACGCATTCATTGAAAACCAGGATTAGAACCCACTAGCATTCTAGAGGTTAAATTAATAGGTATCCCGTTCAGTGTTATTGTATGAGGCATACATACTAACAAATAGTTGCTGTAGCTGTCGTTAAAATACACGAGCCTTCTGAAAGATATACCCGTTTAAGTGACTTTAGGGCTTTGTGCAGAATGGCATAATAATGCATTATGGTACCCGTTTGTAACCTCACCTGTGTAAGCAATGTTCGGCCGCGATCTAACTAGGATTTTATTAGGTGGGGTGTCTTGCTATTTCTGTTGGGGATGGTATGTTTTACTATTTATATTGGGGGTTGCAAGTATTTGTTATCAGTCCTGCAAAGTGATGATGCCAGCATGATGGGTTACGGGAATCTTGTTTGTGCAAGGCTGGGAGAAAAAACTAGCCAATTCGTGAAATACTTGTAAAAGTTCTTGATCAGTTGCTAAGGGACTGACTGCGGGGAGAAAAAAAAAAATATTGTTTTGGTCCAACTGGGAAGGTTGGCCTTTTTTCTTTTTATTTAAGCTAGATTTTGTGGTTATTTAAACCCTCAGGTGGAATAATAAAAGTAAAGGAGAGAGTATCTGTTACCTGAAAGTTACTCCTAGAAATGCAATTTAACTGAAATTATTGTTAATTTGGTACCAGGACTGAGGTTCAGAGAACAAAGCAATTAACCTCCATTTGTACACCTAAAACTTGGAGGGTTGGGGTAACGTAATATTATTTTCTTAATGCATCTACATTCTGTAAAAAGCCAGTTTTACAAAGGAAAAATTGTGGTTAATTACACCTTTAGAGCCTCTCAGAGTTTTTTAGGTTGAGTCTGTGTGTCAGAAATAATTGTGATGAATAGGAACAGGTTAGATTTCTTCATTTCCTTGCCAGTGTTGCTTCTTTGGCTTACCTAAATATTCCCAGGCTGACTCTTATCCTGCTTCCAACTGAATTAAAACTGCTTGTAGACCCAATGTGTCAGAGTGCATCAGATCTTAACCCCCTTTCTGCATCTGTGCTTCATAGTCAAGGAAAAGAAGGAATTGTTTCTGAAACAGGATTTCATTTCTTTATGAAGATTGGTATTTGAAACTACTCCAGATTTTTAGAATTTGAGAATTCTTTAGTGGACAGAGGAAGTCCAAATTAAGTGATAAATTCAAAGTGTTATGTTATTGACATTAGGCACGCAGACCGAGTTTTTTCAGAACTTAGGCAACATAGAAATACAGCTCCTATAAAATGTAATGAGATCCACACAGTTGCAACTCCAGCACAGTTTTGAAAGTCTCTGCTGTAGTGACTTTATGACACTATTTTGAAGCAATTTTGTAATCCTTTTGTTTTCTTTTGCTGCAGTTGATCATAGACATTTACTTTGCAAGTTGTGATTGGCTTCAACTTTGCCATAGCCTTCTGAAGTCTGAGTCAAATTTTAAATGTAAAAATATGTAATTTCTTAAATTCTGTGGCTTTAATAACAGTAAAGAACAGGGGATGGGAACAGAAAACAAGGTCATGACCTGGATTAAATATGCTTTTGATAGATTAAGTTTATTTTAGCAGTCTGGGCCTCTCTGGAATGGAGACTAGAGATATTCTCTGTGTTTTTGGAATAGGTCATATTTTCTGCAACTTTCATTCCGATCTGCTTTCTTCCTGTCATCATCTCCTTGGTCTCAAGAAAGACTGCCTGACTTGTTTATATAAACCTGATGACAGAATTTGGACAAACAGGAAGGTAAGGAAATCAGTATGCTCTTAATTCTAGGAGCAAGGTAAATATAATCCATATCTTGAGCAACATTTGGCTTTAATAATTGTTCTACAAAGGGAAGGGACATTGCCCAGACAGAAAGCAGCATTCATGGGAGAGAATCAGAAAAGTGGAGAAGGTATATTCAATCCTTTGAGATTTATTTGTACAAAAGTTAGCTTAAATGGAAAACAGAAACTACATATTGCTGTATAATTTTTTAATGGTCATAGCTTAGCCAAATCCCTGAGGATAAAATGCTTAAAGAAAATAAGCAACAAAAGAAATAAAATTAAAACAAAATAGTCTCAAGTGCTCTGTAAAACAATGTTGAAGACTATCCAGAAAGTACATCTGTTGTTGGATGATGGAAAAGTACATGATAAACAACCAAATAGCAGTGCCACTGGCATGGAAGAATACATTTTTAGATAGTCAAGATAAAGTTGTGAAACATAATAATACCTACCTCTTGTATCTGTGGAACTTAGTGCTTTACAAGATAAAACAGAGAACAACCAAAATCCCTTTCAAGGTGGAGAAAACCAATGCACAGGCACAATTTACTCAAGGTTGTGTATTAGAGCCCTAACACATCCGGAAATTGGACCAAAGTTTCTTATGGCCTAGGCTGCTGCCTCATTTGATAGGTCATATCTCTTCGTGGCGCAGTGGGGCAAAGTTCTGTCAGTTTTTTTGTAAGCGCATTTTCTCACATCCATTTTCTTGAATGATTAGAGGCCTCCTGGAGAGAGAATGCACAAGTGTTTTCTTTCTATCATCCTGTAGCTGTGCAAAATGGTTAGGGTTATAATTGGATATAGCTAGTATTATCTGATCAGTATTTTTTAGCCATATAGAAACAGCCCCATACCTGTTTCAATTTTTTTAACTTATTGACAGTAAGATCAGTGCAGTGTGTGGGTGCTGCATGTTTAAACCTGGGAATTCAACTGGTGGAAGGGGATCATGGGGAGCAAAGAGTTAGCATGGCTAAATATGTGTTTGGTACTGTCCCAACCTATCGTCTCAAAGGGTAAGTGAGGAGGAGGATGGATGCGTGAGGGTGGTGCTGACAGAGTCTGAATGTGCCTCAGGGTGGTTGCAGGCTGCCCAAGCAGCCGAACTCCTACCTAAGTTCAGTTACTGGAAGCACAGTGCTGGAAGCCCAGATCAGCACTTGCACACCTTTGGACTTTGCCTTTGAAACCACTTAAGTGAACTCTTTAGTCTTTTCTCAGGATTGGGGGAGTGGGAAATGGCTGAAGGGTGGCTGTGTCCCCCTCCAATATTAAGTTTATTTTAACAGGTCAGGTGAGGCATCAGTGCAACATCTGTAAATATCTGAAAAGCAGGCACCCAAATGAGGAGTGTATGAAGACCTAATTAAAACTTTTGCAAGTTTTAGTAATGCATATGTATTTTACTTCTTTCAAAGGACAAGGTGGCAATATTTTTTAACTGGAAACCATTGGCTCTCCATGTAGTTAAATTGCTGCAGAACCACCTGCAGTCCCGGGGAACCTGGTCGGCGAACATCCTCATACCTTGCTCAGCACAAGTCGATCAAGGGTCAGGACATGTTGGGGTTACTGTCATGGAAGCAAATACAGTTTAAACAGGTTTACTCTGATTTAGTGCTGTCATAGACCTGCATGCAAGCTATAGGCCAAGATCAGGCACCAGTCTTATCGTTTTTACCATACTGAGTTGGTGTTTGCTATCTTTGCTGGGAACAGGAGGTGAGAGTGAGTTGCGTTTCAAGTAGCATGTGACTGTTTAATATGCAGAGAGGCATAGTTAACTGGCAAGGCCAGAATGTTGCGTGTCAAGGTTTAATTCTCTACTCCACAATAAAATTTCTAGACAGCTTGCCAAAAATCACAGAGGAATAGAGCCATAAAGATCCTCTAGTCAACAGTTTAGATTTGGAGTGACAATGCCAGGAGTCTGCTAAGTGTTAAGGCTTACAGTGAGATGTATTCATTCTGCAGCCATTGTCTTCATTTACTTTCTTCAGCCAGTCTTTCGTAATCATGTGTGGAGGGAGCAAAGGTATGAGTAGTCTTTTCCTGACTTATAATTTGGATTCAATTTATAGCCTAGCCAACAGCTAGAGAGGGAATAAACCAGACTTAATCACTTTTTTCCCTGGATCCATTTTTATCTCCTATGCCTGTGAGAATGTGAAGGTGTCTACCAGCAGCAACTATCTGATTTCCCATTTTGAAGCTGCTCCTTTGCATGCATTCACTAAAATAGGACTAGATCCTGGTCTCCTGGGAAAATGCCTTTGGCAGCAAGCAAGCATAGATTTCCTTTTTGTGCTTGCTTCATCTATTTCTGTTTTAGACAGAGCTGAAAAGGAAAGATTAAGAGCATTGGTGAAAGCTGTTGAAGTATGCACACTGAGCATCAGGAGTTAGGTACCTCTGTGTGCACATTACAAAGGAAATTTGAATGCATCAGCTCTGTTGATGGAAGCTTCACTATGAAGGGACTTCATGTGCCTACAGGATAAGAAAATGTCTGAAGCAGATTTTAAAGATTTAGGTCCATGAGGATGCAGACCTCAAACAGAGAATATTTAGCTGGGTTTTTTTCCCTTCCACAGGTGATTTTGGTGCATTAATGTATCTGAAAAATTTGGATCCTGTTACTTTGACAAGTTGCATATGTACCATAACTATCTACTGTGTGGGATACTACTTGTCTATTCTTTTCGTACTACTTTTAATGATTTGCACCTTGGGTAGCCCATCTTGTTGATTTAAAGAAGGGAAGGTATGCAGCTGGGAATGTATGCAGTTTGTGAATGCAGAGAACTATGTTTTCAAAATTGCTTGGAAACTATTTGCTCTCTGCCAGGAATGATGTGCTAATATTCAATAATAACGTATCACCACATATTAACTGATTCAACGAAACTTGTGCTACAAAAAAATAAAATTCCTCCATTAAAATGGAAACTGCCTATTAGGATTGGAGGAAGGCAATGGACACGTTTTATTGCTATGAGTAATGAAAGTTAAATGATATGATTCACTGACAGTTTGGTCATCCTGAATTTTTAGTAGATTGGTAGGAATTAGTGGCTTTAGTATTTCTAAAGATTTAAAAGGGCAAGAGTAACAACTCCGTATTCAGTAAAGTTACTCATTTAGGAGATTATGTTACAGTAATTTTAAATAGCAAAGAAAATAATCATAGTCATATTCTGCTGTCTCATTGGAGACGAGATATATGAAACAGGTAAATGAAGAGAATTATTTAAGATGAAAATGCCAATGTCAAATTGTAAATACATACTCTGGAATGTAATTTTTTTGTTGTTTTTGAGCTCTCTGTGAATAAGTTATTTCCTATTATGCAGTTGGGTTTTGTGTTTTATGAAAGAAGACCAATCCCTGCTTCAAGGGGATAGGGGAAGAGACAAGAACCCCATCATCTTCTGTATAATCAAAGCTAGGTTACAGAAAACTGACTGTGTGGACTTAGTTTCACTTAGTGATTGTCAATTTGTGGTTTGAGAAGGGAATTGTAAGCTACTTAATAGAAAATGCTATTTAAATAATTGCTTAGCAATTGGAGATAAAAAAGGTATAAAAAATATTTAGAAGAAAGAGCAGACAATGAAGTAGATGTGATGGTCTTGAGGTTATGACCCTGGTTTCTGGACGTCTGAGTTGAATGTGTGATTTATCCAAAATGTGTTAGGACTGAAAAAGAGAAAAGGTAGCCTATCTTCTAATTTTATGAGGTCTTTAGGTACCATGACAAGCATTCTGTTTTGTTAGCATGAAGATCACTTAACTTTGTTAGGTTATTGCTGTTATTCAGACGTAAGTGTTAATGGATAATAGTCAAGCAAAGAAAAAGTGACAATATTTAGAACATCTTTTCATGTTTTTTAGAATGCTTGCACTTCCCTCACATTGTCCTGTTTCCCTTGTGTTTTTAGCAAATATCTCTCTGGAGTCTTCTGTAACTGGAGGGAAAATCTGACAAGCTGCTTATTAGCTAGTACAGAAAGGGTGGCAGTAGAAATCAATGAGCCAAAACTCCCAGCAGATAAATGAGCTGTTTATAGGTCAGATAGTAGTGAGATATATTTTTTCCCTTTAATATTTCCAAATACCATCAGACCCTTGCCCCCCCCCAAAAAAAATCCATTAGCTTACAAGAAGTATAAATATGGACATCGCCATGATTTATTCTGAACTGAGACTACTCCCTGCTCTTAGAGAGGTGCTGCAGATATTCCAGAATAAGAGCTTTCGGGATGGTGCAAGAGGATTGTTTGCAGAAATTTCTGACCTCTCTGGACAACAAGAATGGGAGAATAAAAAGTGAACTGAAAAGGCAACCACCATGGAATTCTTGTATGTGATTTATGCTTTACTGTCACTGAAGGCTTTTAAACCCCATGTACAAGTACAAAAGATGTGTTAGTGTCAAAAAAAAAGGAAATTCCAGTAGACACATCAGTGCAGCTGTGTTTCCAATAAGCTAACCTTTAAAATTGTTTTATTCTGTATCACATAGCATAGCAATACAGGTTTGTAGGCAAGAAAAATTCTTACCTAGAACGAAAGTATTAAGAATCAGGTTTAGCAGAAATTGTAAGAACAGTCCCATGTGGTTTGGGGATTGCAATAAAAACTTAAGAGAAATTAGCAAGGATTGTAACAAAATGTTGGAGTTTGGTTGTTCTGTGTTGTCAGAGACCCGCTGAAGCTGAGGTGTCCTTGCCAGTGAGTATCTACTCCTAGAAGAAAAACAAATTTGAATTTGAATGCAAGGCAATGATAGGAAAACCATTACAATTGAGAATAATGAGAAGCTTTTATTTGTCTGTTTGAGGCAGTATTAGTTAGGGCTCTTAAAAGGAGGTAATAAAATACTTTCAGTAGTAAAACAAGCTTGTGGAGCTGAAAAAGAATGAGGAAATAGGGAAAAAAACCCAAAACAACAGTAACAGAGAGGTAACATCTTAAAAGAATAAAAAGGATAATAAAGGGACTGATAGAAACATGGCTTACAATGTAATAGGTTTTTCAGCAGCAAAGAGTTAACATGACAGATGCAGCCATGGTCATGCGGTGCAGGACAATGCACTGCCTTCTGCTAGTGGAAGGAGCCTTTAATGCCAACTGTAAACTGGCCTATCAAGCATGCTAATTCCTATAAAATCAGATAATCTTTTAAGAGAAAGCTGGGTTTTTTGAATTTTCATTCTTTGGGGATGTCTAGAACTAGAAATACAAAATATAATTTAAAAGGTATTATTAACTGTGTTTCTGGATAATAAAAGTGAGAATGAAGGTCAGTTTTTCAACTGCCTGAGCCAGCTCTGTTTCAGGTTGATGTGTTTATCGAAACAATTCACCCTTTTTGTCTAGAGCTGACTCATTACCGCTGTTTAAATACCTTTTTTTCTGCCCATTATTTTCTTAAAAACCTCAAAGTTCTGTTTAAAACCTGAGTGAACATCAGGATAGTTTGGTATGCTTGTTCTCTGCTTGTACTCATCTTTTTTTTGTGTATCTTAGTTCTAGTGCAAAAGAGAGATATATCTTATTTACAGAAGGTACATAGACATTTGATTTCTCAGTCAATGTTGTATGTCAATATTGAGACAATGTTAAGAGAAGATACTTAAACACAGTTCTCAGCTATTCATATCGTGATTCTGATGCTTCAGTTCCAAGTTCAATGCATAATATTGAAGTAAATTTCTTGAGATTTGTATATGAACAAACTACTGATATTTATGTAATCTGTAACTGGAGAAATCCAAATTATTCAACTTGAAGTCTTGGTCACTTTTGATTTAAGTTATGCAAGCATATTATTTTTATTTGGCTAGAGCTGTGGTAGAGGATTAACTTTAACATGTATATTAGCTGTATCTTGAGAAGCACATCCATGCTATGCAGTGCCTTACATCTATGCTCTAGTCCCAGTATTGTTTGATAAACATTAGTAATCTTACAAGCTTATTGCGCTTAAGAACTCTACTTGTCACAATTAAAATGTATGATGGATAGATGTATCTGTGGAGCTCTAATTAATGCAGAACAAGGAGAAATGAAAATAATGTATTTTTACTGTCAGTCGGACAATCAAAATCCTATTTCAAGTTCTGTAAGGAAATCACCCAGATAACATTTCTCAGGCCTTCTCAATCATCAGGTTTCTGGATTTGTTTGACCAGGGGAATGCTAAAGGAGAGAAGTTGGAGAAAGGTAAGAAAGGGACACTGTCTTCCTAACGGAAGAAAATTCAGTGGGATTTCCCTGAATGGAATATAATATTCCCTTCTGTGAAAATAACCTGCAGATGTGAAAACTGGATAAGGAGTAGTAAGTTCCTGGTGACATCATCAGTGTCAGGTAAAGCATCTCTAGAGAGACATGCCTTTTGGATTTGACCTTGATGTAAAATATATAAAGGAAAATATATGAAGGAAATTTATTTTGCTTTTGTTACTTGTATCTTTATGTAACCTTGTAAGTGTGTGGCTCTGGATATGCTCTATTTGCTTTTATGTTATGACATGAGAAACAGATGATTTCAAATTATCTGTTCAATGCTAGAGCATTAATCATATGCATGATATTCCTATGGGGTATGATGGTTTTGAAAAACAGCAGGCTGTTGTGTTGTTCCAAGGTATCCAAAAAGTAACAAGTCACTTTTAATGTGGGAGTTTCTGGAAGAGGGCGAAAGTTTGCATGCAGCAATATGTTGGGGAAAACCCTGAAGCAGGGGTGTCTCACTTTGGGAGATGACTCTACAGAGTCAATGATCTAGTGGTAAGGGATGAATACACATGCGTCCTCCAAACTGATCTTTAGGTACTAGGACAAATATTTGAGGAGGAGAATTTCAGAACATGGTGAGTGGTAACTTCAGCTGACATGTCAGCTACTGACATTAAAAACATCCATGTACTTCCTGGATTCTAAAGACTGCAGATCATGAGGGCTTCATGCTATGGAATAATCAGACCTGCAATTCTCCGTTTGTTAGCTAAAAATCTGGCAATTCAAAATATTCTTTCCTTATAGATAGGCTTATGTGGCAAAAACACAAAACCAGAACAAAATCCCTAAAACCCAACAACCAAAAAACCACAAACCTCGAAAAAGTTAATCAGAGATAACCAAACATTAAAAAAATATTCACATGAGGTTTACAGTCTAGCTGAGAGCTCAAAACCATCATAGTATACTCTCTCATGCAGAACTTAAAGTTTTGGGCTAAGTTTGGTCTGGAATTTTTAATATTTTTAGAGAGCAGAGATCTTGTGTACATGCATATCTACCTGAAGAAAGTGTGATCCAATTAACAGCTTTATTAGATAGACATTTTATGTCTGTAGTTTTAATGGGGCAGACATGAAACAGACAGAAATTTACAATCTAGTCATTTTTGAGGAGCAAGTGACAAGGATGGGATGAGAGCAGGAGGTTGCAGCAGCAGGGTTTCTTGCCTAGAAAGGTTTTGTGCATGTCACCTCTGCTTTGAACCAACCTCAGCAGCTTCAGGGTTGGTGAATTAGGGCTACGAGGCATGTGAGTTTCCAAAGAAAATGGGGACATGACAAAGGTTCACCTTGATGTGCAGAGGTGCTCGGCGAATACCACCGTACATGCAACCGAGGCTAGACCCCTGCCTGTGCCCTGGGCCACCCTTCCTGTATGGAGCTGGTCTTCCCAAGGTGACTTCAGGTGCTCCCACTCAACCTGGGCACAGGAGACTCCCTGCTACTGGCACTGCAGCATAAGCCCAGGGCTTCCTCGACATGGAGGAGCTCATGAGTAGGCCCACAACTGTAAGCCACCTCTCCTGCCCTGCCTGCCCATCGGCAGAGCCAGAGGGAGGAATATTTGTTATTTTGAACACTACGTTGGTGTTCATAAAATGGAAGTTGCTCTCTCAGTCAGTAGTGTTGGTATATATGAACAAGCATCTATTGTTGATCCGGAAAACAGATTTCTGGAGTCCATGGTCCAAATTTCTAGCATGCAGGAAGGTAAATGAGCTGTATGTAGGTCAGCTCAGCATTCATAAACATTAATATGGTAATGTGCACAGACCAAAGTGTATTAACACAATAAGAACAAAGTTGCGATGTAACCAACATCCCACGTAATTACTTCTTTCTTTTCCTGTAGATGCTAATGTACCTAGCTAATTTTAAGTGTTTGCTCTGTCCACATAGGTGTACAAAATGCCACATTTCAGGTAAAACAGAAGTAATAAAACAGACCTATAGTCTTGCCTGTCTTCCCCATCCCAGCCCCTGCATTGAAACTGCAGCAGTCCAGCTCTGAAAGCAATATATAAATGTGCATCTAAGGAATAACATTTAGACTTAATTCAATGACCATTCATTTAAATACCCTCTCTGATATGTGGACTGATTATTTTTAAAGAAAAAAGAATCCTCTGGAGATGATAGCATGGATTACATGATCATAAAATCAGTGCAAATGGATCAGAAGCAGATCTATTAACTCTAATTAGGGAGCATAGCGTGATCTTATTTCATTGCACTGTACACAGGCTGTACGGCTGCTATTCTATGTGACAGACATTTGTTTTCCAGCACTTAATTTGCACATAGAATTAATGGTAATGCATCCAAGAACTGATATTGCTAATATACAGCATTAGCATAGCTTGCTCTGTCCCCGGCTTCTGCTCTGAAAAGGATTCCAAAAAGAGAGAAAACAGCTCAGACTCAGTGGAATAATGGCATTTTCTGTCTTCTATAGTGAACCATTTCAGCTCAATGTGGGTCAAAAATAGAGATTATTATTTACTTTTCATGGTGGTGGAAACAGTTTTCAAGGGACTGTGCATTTCTATTAGGGTATAACATTTGCTCCTCCTGGACACAGGAAAATTCAGTAGACAGATTTTTGCCTGTCTTTAAACCTTTCACCAGCTAACTAACCCCCAAGGTTTAATAGCTGGTAGACATCTGTACGCAAAAGTAAGAGAAACGAGTTCATCAAGGAACTGTATCATGCTTCCAACATGTGGCAACATGAGTGCCTCTTCACCATCTGTTATTTGTGTGAGGATTTTATTATGTAAATGACGGTACACAGTGCACTCTAAACAAAGGAAAATGATTCCCCTTACAGTATGTTGCGACTGCCAGGCTTCTGTGTCAGCCCCGAAACAAATAATGAAAACAACAGAAAAGTGACAGACAGAATATCTTGGGTTCTACTTGTCCTCCCCAAAGTGAGGAAATATCTTTAGGAAGAATTTATTTCTTACATGTATTGCAACTCATAAAGACAGGTAGTTAATGAAAGAGCAAACAGTAGATGGATGAAACTAAATCAAGGTGAGGTTTGAAAGCTTAAAATAGATTGAAGAGACAATTCTGCAAAACTATGGAGGGTCCTAAAACTCTCTGGTCTCACTGACAACCAAAAACATGGAACTGGGCCCCTAAATCATCTGCAACAGACAAAAAGTATTGTTGTGGGATAGAACTGGAAGTACACATCCTTCCCTACATCCTGGTTTAAAATTTTCCATTAAATTACCAATTTAAATTGAAATGTAATTATCTTAACTGGCATATTTTTGGCAGCTGTGATGGAAAAAAAAATCCCTATGCTACCCTGGATCAAGTTAAAACCCATAGGAGTTCTAACACTGGCCCTTAATCAAAGTCTGCAAAGACACAAAGGCTTTGAGCTAATCTATGCCAAGCCATGTTGGACAGCATGGCACTGCCTAGAGCATCCTTCTGGTGGCATTTAAAGCACCTGGTGCCCTAGGAAAATAAATTATATCCAAGGCTGTAAATTCTGTTTTCCATATACCCATCTAGCGACCAGCAGTGGCTGCTCTGTAGCAGCATAATATTTCATAGGAGAGAAAATGCACCACTATATTTTCTTAATTTATTTAATGTGTGACACCCAAGTGGTTATCTACACACACACACTTTCTTATTTTGTGTTTCATGAGGTTTAATATCGTTAAACTATCGTTGCATTCATTGATTTAGCTCAAATCTTAATTTGATAATTGGAAAAGGTAGGTGTTGGGGATTAATTGCTATTCCAAGTGAACTTAAACAGAAGTAACTGAAGCCAGTGCCAGACTTAACAAAATTGATGATTTAAGGTTGTTTGGTTACTTCCTGCATTGTCTTTGTGTGATTTCTTACACTTGTATTTGTCAGCTTTTCCTGACTTAATTATGATTAAGTGTTGAACTTTACAGATAGCCAACTGCTGGTACTGCTGTATTGATTAGTTGTTTTTATTAATGTGTTAAATTTTGTGGTTGCAACAGGAACATATTTCGTGATAGAGCAGCTAATAGCTGGAGAACTCTGCCATGAAACTATCGAGCAGCCCAGCTTTAGCAGGTATTTATTTTCTTTCAATTTATCTTGGTTTTTTCCTGTTTATTTATTCATTTACATCTAATTTTTGTAAGGATACTTCTGAAGTGTTTTCATGCTAAAAGACAAATGTGTGTTACTTTTTAACATGTAGTAGCAAGAGAACAGAATATTACTACCACTTACAGTTGTAAGCACAAGTACTACAACTGCCCCCCCTCCTTTTTTTTTGGAGGTCCTTAAAATCAAAAAACTGTACTCCTGGATAGTTCTTGTTGTCAGGTTTTGTTTGAAGAATCAGAAATCAATGGCAACCATAATCTGATAATTCAAGTCAAACAGTTTGGTTCATATTTGCAAATGTGACATAGGCTTGCTTTCACCATTGCATGTGTCAGAAACAGTTCAAAATAAATTAAAATACTGATGACTGTTACTGTGTCATAATCTTTCCCTCTCATAGTACATGTCTAAAATTCAGGCATCATTTGAAGCTAAATTTTTACATAGATGGTCACCAAAGCATCTGAGCAGGTCTTTCTGGTGTGAAATGGTATTGAAAGTTAGGAAGAAATATGAAATGTATCTTTTCCACCACTCTTTAAATTGCTACTTACTTTATACACAGTTCTGGATCTATAGTCCTCTTATTCTATGAACAGCGATATTTTCATAAATATCAAGGATAAAGCTTTTAATTTTGTGTCGTTTGCTCCCCTTTGAGGTTTGTTATTCTTTCCACAGTGACCTGTGCAGATGTAGACTCCTTACTTACAGTTTAATTCAGTTTTATGCTATAACTGTAGAGTTTCTGTCATTTCTCCACCATGCAGTTTTATACATCACATTGCATATACAGTATTCATAATTATTGTATATTCTGAAACCTAGAAGGGATCCATTCAAACAGGAATGCCAATATTCTTTTTCATGAGATACAACATGTTATATATAACTATAATTAATCATTCCAATGTAATATAAACTTTTTTTTTCTACCAGTTTGTGTTTGTAAACTAATCGGTAACAGTAACATAATAAACACTTTTTACGATTGAAGTCTTTGTAATATTAAAAGCCTGGAAATTACTTTATTAATATAGAATCACAGAATGGTTTATGTTGGAAGGGACCTTGAAGATCATCGAGTTCCAACCCCCCTGCCATAGGCAGGGGCACCTCCCACTAGACAGGTTG
>VZSZ01010259.1:1018457-1162621 GCA_013398815.1 Ibidorhyncha struthersii | reverse complement strand
GCCCCATCCAGCCTGGCCTGGAACACTTCCAGGGATGGAGTATCTAGAACTTCTCTGGGCAATCTGTTCCAGTGCCTCACCACCCTCATAGTAAAGAATGTCTTCCTATCCCATGCGATGTTTCTCCCAGTCATCTGTTTTCTGTTTTTCAGAGCACTTAGGTGTAGAGGAAGGAGCCGCCCCACCCCCCACCCCCTGCAACGAGACTCACTGATGTGAACAGGAGCTGAAAAACTTGGGAGAAAAATCACTCCTGTCTAGCCACAGCCACAGTAGTAGGACTACTGCTGAAGGGGGGTCGTGCATTGCAGCCACCCCTGAAGCTCAGCAGAGAGAGGGCACGGCCACCACTCCACGGGAGCCTGACCAGGGCAGTGGGCTGCTGCATCCCCTCGGCGCCGCTGAGGTGGCACAAGTGGGATGCCACTAGAGGTCTTGCAAGCTCTGCAGGACGCTAAACTCAACACTACCTGTCAGAAATGCCTTCCAAGGCCTTTGGTCAGACCACAGAGGGTCTTAAGAGGTATTAAAAGTATTGGCCAGCCTACTAACCTAGGGTTATGGAACAGCCTCTCAGAAGAAAATACTCCGGTCCTGGCTTTTGGACTCCAGGGAAACTGGGAAATGAAGTTGTGGCTTGGATTTGGTAGTTAGTTATGCCATTTGCACATGCAAAACCCGGAAAAGATAACCTTATGCAAAATGAAATCAGAAAACTGTAAAGGCAAGGCTTTTCAGAGCAAATTTTGACTCCAGGATGCCACATGATGGTATAACAATGTAACAGTTACACAACTTGAATCATTTTTCTATCTTTAGTACCTGAAAATTCCAGCTAGCGGTCACACCTCACCTAAATTCTGATACACATCTTCTCTGAATTTACATGTGCTTGGTTTGCACAACAAAATTCCTGCTTTGTTAGCTGGTGGTGCTGTCTGTTGGTGTTTCTTCTCTTCCTTTCTGGTATCTTCTCTTCATTTTTATGTTGCTGCTCAGACTCCCCTTTTCCCATGTCACCAGCTGTGTCTTTCAGTCCTTCTGTTCTAACACTTTCTCTGACATGTTTTATTTCACAGTGGTTTTTGTTCTTTCTTTCTGTATTATCCGTGTACAATCTGCAATGTGTCTAGCAACATCGAGTAGCTTAAACAGCTAGAGGACAGTGGACTGGATGTCTGAGAGTTAGTATTCTTTGCAACTGCCAATAGCTTTGAGCATGTCAGTTTGGGTTTCGGTATTTTCTTTTTTCCCCCATTTCTAGCAATGCAGATAGAGCTAGCCCCCTTTCTGAGTAAAATTCCTTAAAGTTCATAAGAGCTATATAGATAGCAAATAGTATTGGTAGCAGAAAAAGAGGAAAGCTTTCATCATCGGTACAAAATGGACCTAAAGGTTTTATAAATTAAAGGCCAATTATTCCCTGAGGTGCATGGGGGGCTACTTCCCCTGTAATCAGTCTTGTGAATGTGAAGGCAGAACAGGACCTTGACTGTCTGTATCTGGACTTTGTCAGGCCATTTGTTTGTGACAAGAATTGTATCGTTACTCCGGTTTTCAATAAAGGGATGTTCACTGAAGCATCACATTGATATTTTTGAAGCATGTTCCACATTTTCAAAGGAACAAATTTATCAGCAAAGAATTGAAATGTCTAGCTGTTTCAGTATGCTATCAAGATTTCACCTCACACTGCTGTGCAAGTGCATTCATTTTTCACCTGCTGAGTGTAATGGGAACGAGTTCAACAAATGAAAGCACGTTAACAAGGAGATGATTTGGCCAAACCACGTTCTCTACTCCTAAGAAATAAAAACCCCTTGAAAACAAACCCCAAAGGCACCAGCTTGTTTTTATTACTCCGAGATCAGATCTGATCCCCAAACGATATAGTCTGGGACGATGTTGGCAGTAGACCCATTCGATTTCAGCAAAGATGAGGTCCCACTCTTCACCTGACCTCTACCTGGGTTAGCTGCTGCCTGAAGGAGCTTAGTCCTTAGGCATCTCTTGCCTTAACTGTCTGGCTCTTTGTGGAAAATCTTTTCAGGCTTTCATCTCTGAGTCCTGTACTGGGCAGACCCTTTGCAGGTATTTTAAGGGTTTTTTTTGTGTTTCTGTAAAATATAGCCTTTAGCAACAACCTTTGGACATTCCATTGAGTAAGTTCACCGGATCTGAGGAGGATTGCTGTTCTGGCTGATTCATGTGGCCCGTGAGCCTGAGAGCTGAAGAGCTTCCTGCAGGACCAGGGAGCCAACCAAGCTGATTCCTTGGACATTGAATCTCCAGTGTTACTTGCTAATATGGCACAGGAAGCAGTGGCTGAAGGTGAGTGGTTACTCTGTTACATGATAATTCTTCTGGAACCTATGGAAAATGGGTGAGTGAGCCCAGACTGGGTCTTTGCTGACAGGCCAATTGGAATAATTGGTATGTTTTCTGCAGCGTTTCTCAGCAGAAAGAGCAAGGCTGGAGCTGAAAGGAGGAAAAATATTTTCATGGAGCATTTTATGTCTAGGATCGAGGCCTTTTGAAGGATATAAGTCCCAAATACAAATGAAACATCTGACCAGCTATAGCAGCTGTTGGGGGACAGAAGGAGAAAAGAGGAGGGGAGAGGGAAAGGGAACCACATCCAAGGAAGGTGATGCTGTTTGGAAAAAATGTCTCATACTGTTTGGCATCTAGCTTTTAATATGCTATTGCCAACCTGCAAGTTCATTTGAGGTTTATAGCAAGTTACAGGAAGAATAAAAAGTTAATCATGTGCAGAGTTTTTGTGTTGTATTCTTGCCATCTATTTCAATAGCAGTAATAACATACAGACTGAGAAGTCGTTACAGAATGGCACAAGCGGCTTTCTACTAGTGGTTGCAAATGTATTTCCATTTAAAGCTTAATTTTTATATTTTTCATCCAAATTTAAGAAAACAAGAGGATGTGAGAACCAAGAACACTATATATGGATTGGATCTGGGACCAGATTTTTCTATCAGTGTTTACCTGAGTTAAACACGGGGACTTTTCACCTGATACCTGAAAACATAAAAATATTTTACTGTGGCTTAAAAACACAAACGACAATAAAATGAAAAGTGGGGGAACTCGGTGATGAAGGTGGTTGCTCAACAGAAGACTTAACTACACGTTGTAGCTTGTATCTTCTTAACAAATCAAAAAAGTCCCTATTAAAGATTTTTGGGATTTAAAGCTGACAAGATGTGTTGAAATGCTGTCTGAGCCTGGATCTAGCACTCCAGACTAAAGATTAATTTAATTCTCTTTTTAAGAGCTGCAAAGGTTGTTTTCTTCTTGCTGTTTTTTTTTTTTTTAACTTCATAACTACTAACTTTACTGTCATCTGCTGAGATCAAAGATCTTAATGCATCTAAAATTATCGTCACTACTTACAATAAAGAAGTAAGCTTCTCAATAACAAACCGTGCACTAGAAAGTCTTCTCAGTGGATAAAATTTTTTCCTTTCTCTTTCTGAAATTATTGTTGGGTGGTAATCGCCTCCTTGAAAATCTGCTTTCTTCTTTATACCCAGCTATAAACTTGACAGAAGATTTTGTTCTTTGCTCTCACACCACACAAATGGAGTGGCAAATTTTACCCATGGCAAATCTGTGCCTTTAACAACATCTAGTGTCCTTATTAGCATCTTAACATGCATCTGAGTTACCCTTATACATTTTAAACACACTGGACCCATGGTATATAGCAACAGCATATAGAGATTTTTATAGGACTTAAGGACTTGAAATTCAGCAAAAGCTTGCTGTGGATGAGTGTTTCTACTTATTAGGGATGACTTCTAACAACTTCTGTCCACAGATTAGTGCTGCCATTTGGGAAAAACAAAGAAATGGATTTTTGAAGAAATGTTGCCTTTACATTTCTTTATCTCTTTCCATTTTTTTGTTGTTTGATATATCAGTTTCTTGTGCATTGCTTTCTCTCCTTGTTTATCAAAGTTACTAATTTATGGTCTATTGATGCACAATACTGCTTTGATCTTAGAGTTGGTACTTGGCTGACAGTAAGAAAGATGAGAAGCAAAAGTGTGAAGGATTTTCCCAGAGTAAAATAAGAGTTATAGCCATGTCTTTAAGTGAGAAACTTAGGTGAAGAAAGGATGGACCACAGAAAAGTAGGACAAGACTAACACTTTGTTTTGGGAGATGATATAGTTTGAGTTATGTGTTTAAAATACTTATGAAGAATGGTTCATATTCAGCTACTTTGAATTGTCTGGTACTTTCACTATATAAAATAGTGAGGTTTTTTGATTTATTTGATTTTTATCTTGCTAACTTGCCTACCTCTTTCCTATAGTTTCTTGCCTCCCTTGCAGTCTTATGCCAGATACAGGAGAGAAATTTTTCCACTTATTCCGATTGGAAACCTTTTCTCAAAAGTATAGCTTTATAGTTTTTAACCTTGGGTTGTTTGTTCAGTATTGGTTCAATCACCTTCTTTAGCAAGAGAGCATAAAATTTGTTTAACAGTGCAAATGTCTGGGCCAGCCTAAGTTGGCTGAGATTTCTGGACACATCTAATACTGTTTGTATAGATCTACCATATTTATCTGCATGGAGAATATATTGGCCTTGCTGCAGTACTGATTTGGACTAGAAATGTGATGCCTGTAGGTACCAGCATGCTCAGTTTCTAAAAAGAGTTGGTTGATACTTTGAATTTCAACAGAAAAGACAGCAGGGAGAGGACATGAAAATCCTGCAGAATAATTTCTTTTCTTCCCATTGTCACTAAAAAATTTAAAACCTAAATCCTGAGGCTCCTCTCCTCTCCCTCCAGGAAATTTTATATTTGAAAAAGGGCCTGAAGGCTTAGTAAGAATTTAGTAAGAATGCAAGAACGTCACCATCTTCCCTGATGCAGTTTCATCTTATAAAGATTTGCCTCTTTTCCTTCTCTTCAAAATTAGGAGGAAATTTCTGTCTCATGGTTTGCCAGAGCTGAGTCCCGTGATGGGTATCGTATAACGCATATGGTTTACACATATGCTTGATTTTACATTCATCTAAACTGTGCTTGTCAGTTGCTGCCTTGATGCTACTGCAGCTATACTCCTGTCCTGAAGTGAAGGCATAATGGATATCTTTCTAGCTCCAGCACTGCAGGTAGGAATATTAGGTGTACGCTTTCACTTATTTGAAGTTATCAAAATGCTGGAAAGAGAAATCAGTGCCAAATCAATAAGCATAAGGAGAAAAGTAGTTTATCAACTACTTTGATTTTCTCTCCTAGAAGATTGGTTATACCAATAAGAAACACTTGAAAACATGTCCTTAAAAAAAGTAATTTTTAGGAAGCCAGACAAATGTAAAGTATAACTTATCTGGTTCTCTGAAACGTTGACCGATAGATAAATATGAGTTGAGTTGGAGTGGCTATGGTGAGAAAGCCAAGTTCCAAAGGTAAGACAGACTAGACTATTGTTTCAGTGGNATGTTCTCCTGAGTTTGAATTTGTAGAAGCTAGCTGCCAATTTAATAAATGACAAAAATATTGCTATGTTAGGATGTTGCCATAAAAGTATTTTTCCAGATGTATATTTGAATATAATAGTAATAATACTGTACAGTACTGTATATGTATTACACATATGCATTTTTTTCTACATCCACTAACTATGTGGAATAATTCAACTTCTGTAACTTACTTTGTTAAAAGATACCCTGGTTTTATAGATAGCATTCATGGATGTACATACAATTTATAAATTTAAGACACTAAAACTATTTCTTTCTGATTTTTACCTGCTACTGAAACTGTAGTGTCATGATGACATGTACAGAGTAATATCCTTGGACTTCCTGAGGCCTTAGCTGGCAGAGTTGTCAAATTAAACTGGGACATTTTGTAAATGTATCTTTAATAAATACATATGTCTGTCATGCTTCCCTACTCAGTCTTATGAATCAGACTGTATCTAGCTGTCAGATGCTCTCGACCCAGTTGTCCTAATCTGTCAAGTAAAAATTATAGCATCTAGGGTCACATCTTTCCCTGAAAATATTTATTTATAACAATGACATGTCAAGGACACTTTTTTTTCTTTTTTTTTCCCCCAGCAACAAAACCATTAACAGCTGGCTCAAGTCCCTGCCAGGAGGGCAGTGGTTAATACATAGAGAGAATTTATAATGGAGGAACACACCAGCCAAGCAAAATAAATGCTGGATAGCATTTGAAAAAAATTTTGCTAAATACCAGATATTGAATATTCATGCTAGTCTTACTCAATATACAATAGTAATTTTATGCAATTCATCATCCTCACCCCCACTCATTTACAGATGATCCTGCATTCCTGCATTGCAAAGAGATGTAGAGGTTGCCTCCAGGATTTGTCTCTCTGCAGTATCTAGTTATTAACCATTACAGTTCCAATAACATGTCAGACACATCATAAACTATTTCTGTATCTTGAGAGAAGGAGTTAACAAGCTATGGAGAATACGAAATTATTGCTTATCCTAGTTCTATCAGCTCCCCCTGAACAGAGTATATGACATCAGAGGCTGAGAGTCCAATATGGGAAAAAGAGCACGAAGGAATCCTTGATATTTTTAAAAGAATAAAGCTTTTTATTATGTATACATGAACAGATGTTAAAGAACATCACTTGTCACTTTTTTAGCAATTTTAGACTGCACTCTATGTAAAATAACTACTAAAACTCACCTGCATTTAGTTCAACACAGGAAGAAAATGAATCTTAACTCTTTGAAATCTTGTGTGCAAATAATTAAAGAATCAAAATCCCAGCTTACTTCAAACTTGCAACTGATTCTAGTCATCCTACAATACTTCTTTTCTTCTTTTCTTTTCTTTTCTTTTCTTTTCTTTTCTTTTCTTTTCTTTTCTTTTCTTTTCTTTTCTTTTCTTTTCTTTTCTTTTCTTTTCTTTTCTTTTCTTTTCTTTTCTTTTCTTTTCTTTTCTTTTCTTTTCTTTTCTTTTCTTTTCTTTTCTTTTCTTTTCTTTTCTTTTCTTTTCTTTTCTTTTCTTTTCTTTTCTTTTCTTTTCTTTTCTTTTCTTTTCTTTTCTTTTCTTTTCTTTTCTTTTCTTTTCTTTTCTTTTCTTTTCTTTTCTTTTCTTTTCTTTTCTTTTCTTTTCTTTTCTTTTCTTTTCTTTTCTTTTCTTTTCTTTTCTTTTCTTTTCTTTTCTTTTCTTTTCTTTTCTTTTCTTTTCTTTTCTTTTCTTTTCTTTTCTTTTCTTTTCTTTTCTTTTCTTTTCTTTTCTTTNTTCCCTTCCCTTCCCTTCCCTCTTCTTCCCTCTTCTTCCCTCTTCTTCTCCCTTTTCTTTTCTGTCTCTGAGATGAGTAAATTCTCAAGCATTATTTTACGTGTGACAGACTCAGCTTTATTTTGAGCTGTCCATTTATGCGTTCATGACAGCTAGTTTCTGTGGTGATCTGCCTTCTTTTGCCTAAAGGGTTTATTCTTGTCATGTCCGGTAAGATGAGAAAATGTAATTTCCCTCCTTTTTGCTGTAGTATATTTGAGAGAATTGCCAACTGTCCAAAATAAAGTTATAAAAATCTTGAGATAAAAAAAGTTGGATTCCAGTTTGATATATTATGAGAAGATACTTAAGTTTTGGATCTCTTATTCTGGGTATACTGGAGGAAGTATGGACAAGAGGGAAGGACACCTGCCCCAGCAGTCAGGAGGTCTATTCTTTCATGAGCCAGAGACCAGCGGGTCAGGACACAACATGAGGGACCTGGGTATTGGGACTTTCTCTAGAAATCTGCCATAGCTTGTCTTGATCACTGTTTAAAACAAGGCCATAACTCTGCTTTCTACAGCAATAATCACTGAAGGAATTACTTTCAGAAGAAGGGTGATACTTTCTCAATAATAAGGACTGTTGCCTCTGTGCCAGAAGTGAGTGGAACTTGAGTGAATGCATTGCGCATGAGAAAACAGAGTGGGAATAACCCGAGGAGGAAGCACATTGCCTCGCAATCTTGAAAAGGAGTTAATCACCTTGGAATCCCCCCAGGTATATTACAGGGAATTGAACTTATCACAAATGAAATCTTTCATCAATAGCATTTAACGAGTTATCTCCTTCTCTGACGGGTTCACTTGTTTAATAGGGAGTAGAGTGCCTTTTTTAAACTCCATTATAATTATCTTAATAAAATTATTTATAATGAGCTTTTGGAGAATTGAAATATGATCGCTGAAATAAAAAAAATCACCCTGAAAGTAAAGCGTTTTTAAAAACCGGAACCCTGGAACCGTACAATGAAGGTTGATTTGCGTTTCCTAGTAGGAGTAACTTTTATACTGATATAGCTGTTTGTTTGCTTTTCCTAACAGGTCCAAGCTAATTCAAGCATAACCATTCCATTTAAGGCAGGACCTGATGAAGAGCAGTCCTATGGACTGTGATGGATGTTTGCTGTGATCCTTTCTGCCCTCGAGATCATGTGCATATCTAAACTAGCCACAAACAGCCCACAAGAGTTTTGAAAGAAGATAATTAAATAACTTCAGTGCTGGTAGTTACCACGTAGCAAAAGTATGGATGCAGAGCTAGAGGGATGTGGAAGAGAAACAGTGTAACAACTTCAGTCTCTCAAGCCAAAAGCTTGAGAAAGTTAATAAAAATTATGAGTGACTGATAAGAGAAAGAAACCTTGGATTTCAGTCTGATGAAACCTGGTTTAGAGACAGAAAGAGACAGCAACAGCAATTAAGTTTGGACAAATTCTGTATTTAGAGAGGGACAGACAAGATTAAAGTTCCTCTCTATCTTGAAATCTAGATAGTAGGAAAGCATTTAAGTACCTTAATTTTAAATTAGGATAGGTTGAATGTTATTTCCTCACAATTTTACAAGGAAACCATCAAAAGTGGGCAGAAGAAGGGTACATTGTAGATCCAGCCATATAAGGAAGCAAGGAGAGAGCGGTCAACTTGAGGAATTCGGCTGGTTTTCTTGGGGTAACAGCATTCCTCCTCTGGTTTTACAAAATCTAATTCCTTTTTGTTCTATTCTCACAAATTTGTGGTAATAGTAACCCTTTAACGTGTACTATATGGATTTACACTCTTGAACTTTTTTCATAATGTTTCACATAAGTATTTTTCCCCAAATAAACTACTGATATTCTTACATGAAATTAACTTGGTGATTAAATTGCAGGTATTAGTTGCAGCAGATTCACCTTTAACCTTCTCTAGAGAAGGGTGTAGTTCTTAAATACACATAGTGAATTAATCATGAGCTTGTTTCTCTGAACAAAAGCTGTATTTGAAAGAATTTATTGTGAAAGCAGTTGTATCGTACATAATGAAGTGTTATAAAAGCCCTGAATGATTTCAAGTGACCAACCCCACATTAGGCATCTGTGCCTGGAACAGCTAGAAGTAAGTACAGAGGGCCTGATGTAAAGCATGTTGAAGTCAATGACTTTTTTCCATTGTCTGCAGTGGGTATAAGGTTGTTCAGTTTCATGGGACGGAAAAAATTTATTTTATGGAACAAACATGCACAAAGAAACACAACTCATTCCTTCAATACGTGTGCTTGCTTCCTGATGGTTTTTAATGGGAAACATGTGTGCAGTGTGAGGTGAGCACATTGAATTACCCAGCTTTTTGAAGGGAATTAGTCACTTTTGCAGGAGAATCAATACCCAATAACAGGAGCTGATCAGCAGTGCTTGAGTTCAGTTGAGCATGCTGACAAGGTGCTGTGAGATACTAGCTTTCATTGGTTTTCTGATTCTTTAAAAATTAAGGGTTGAAGGAGCTAAACTGTCTCAGGATCAAGCATTGAATTTATGTCATATTTTTCTAAATCTGGAAATGCGACAGCAAAAAGCATTGCTGTATAGTTAATTTAAGTTCCTTCAGCTGCTGATGTAGCAGAAAAAAATGAAATGAATGGTTGCAAGCTGCATAAGACTTCAGCAATGAGAAAGAGCTCTAACAAACTCATAATTGTATACAATAAAATAAAATATTAAAAATTCACTAGCTTTTGTGTCCTGAAGAGCCCTTTATTCCTCCAGACTATAATGCACATCATGAAGATCAATTTCAGTAAGAGAAATAATTTTTATTTGATATTAAAGAAAGAATTCCAACATTTAATATTCACTTCCTCGGTATAATGATTTTTTTAAAAAACATTTTATTCACGATGGACAGAATTCATGCCTTACTATAGTATGTTATCCACAAAGGGGGTGTCTTTAACAACCAGCTAATCCTCCAGTTCTGTTTAATGAATTATTAGAAAGCTGCTGTTGCACTTGTAATCTTGCAGAGACTGCAGTTGTCCAAAGGATTTTTTAAATATGTATCTGGAAGCATGACTCATATATATATATTCTTATATGTTAATGATAATTTTTCATATATTTCTAGCTAATGAAACATGTTACTTAAAGCAGAGCTATTTCTTTCCATACAATTAGTGTCTTTACAGGTATTTTTTCTATGGGACTATTCAAAGTCCACACTGGATTCTCCCATTTTATTTTAAGTGTCTTTGCTATTGTTTTAATGGTTTTTGGAACCCCAGTGCTTGGCATACTGGTTTTTGCTGGGATAGAGTTAATTTATTGTCTTCATAGTAGCTTGTATGTGGCAATGTTTCGGATTTGTGCTGAAAGCAGCGTTGATTACTCGGGGATGCTTTAGCTACAGCTGAGCAGTGCTTACACAGCATCAAGGCCTTCTCTGCTCCTCGCTGCACCACAGCAAGCAGGCTGGGAGGGAACAAGAAGCCGGCACAGCTGACCCCAACTGGCCAAAGGGATATCCCATACTAGATGACGATGTCATGCTCAGCAATAAAACCTGGGAGAAGAAGGAGGGGCATTGCAAGAACAGGTGTTTGTCTTCCCAAGTCACTGTTAGGTGTGATGGAGCCCTGCTTCCCTGGGGATGGCTGAACACCTGCCTGCCGATGGGAAAGAGTGAGTGAATTCCTTATTTTACTTTGCTTGTGCACTTGGCTTTTGCTTTACCTACTAAACTGCCTTTAACTTAGCTCACAAGTTTTTGTATTTTTACCCTTCCAATTCTCTACCCCTTCCCACTGAGGGGAGTGAGAGAGCGGCTGGGTAGGGCTGAGCTGTCTGCTGAGGTTCAACCATGGCACCTGCTCACTGCCTGGCCCTGATATGGATGTCTTCTCACATTATCAGCATGACACACTTACTGGCTTTAAGTCCTGACATCTAGTTTTAACAGCATCAGCTCAGTAGAAGAAATCAAAAAACTCCAATGAGTTTTGTGGAAGACTAAGCAGTCAAGGGGTATGCCATGTTTTTTCCCAGAAAATAATTTTTAAATGAACAGCAGAAGTAATAATCAGCTGTTATTTCAGGCTCTTTAATGTTCTTACCAAATGAAATGGATAAGTTAAAAATAAGTAAGAGACTACAAGTTTGTTCATCTGTGGAAACAAACAAGGCAAGAAAAAGTAAGAGAAAGGAAAAGGCAACCCTGAATTTGAAATAACGGTGAAGAAAAATCAGGTAGCCATTCTTTTCTCTCTTGTACTGTTTTTCTCACAGTGTTGAAACAGCCACACAGTGTAGTCTTCTTTTACGATGAACCTTACAAATTGGGAGGATTTGTTTTTAATTCTTCTAGATGGTGTGGGAGAAGATCAGCAACTTTTGTGCTTCATTTCCTGATCCTATAAACACTTGCGGATTTTGTTTGGTTTCAAGTGAGAAGGCCCACTGACACACACAGGGACTACTCTGGGGCTTAAATTTAAGCAGGTGTGTAAGCATTTGTGGAACTAGGGCTTTTCTATATTTATTGACTGACAGGTTCATTGCCCTACAGGGAGTACTTCGCAAGAGTACTTGCTTGCAGTGACTGTTTTCTTTTTGGAAAGACCACTTTTAGGTCTAGCCCTTGTTACAGCTCCACAGATTTACGCTGTGGGAAGACCTGGGAGTAGTGCCACAAAAGAGGGACTTTGGTCAAGGTTGTATGGTCAGCCATGGTCTGAGTGAGGGCTCGTAGGCTGTGGTGAGTGATTCCTTGTGCTGTCAAAATGTGTATTGCACGTGTCTCATGACAGCCACAGCTCCTGTGAAATAGACTCCTGTCTGTGCTAGGAGAGGAGCTCTGACACAGCTTTGAAGAGACCAGCCAGAAGTATGAGAGAGGGATAGAGGAGACGGTGCTGATAATTGCATTGTTTACAGGACTCCTTTTGCAAGAGGAGCTTTAGGGCCTCAACAGTTGCCCCAGCTATAGCTTTGCAGAGCAGCTACAGGCTGGTGTTTCTGAAGACTGCTGGCTGGCCTTCATGCTGGGTCTGGGGGGATCTTCTCCACTGCAACCCCTTGTACAAAGCTATTTTTTCTGGCTTTATGCTGGTACAAGGGAGGCGGGAAACACATCATCCACGTTTTTACACAGGATTTGCTTCTCGGATCTGTAGAAAAATCTGAGATTTCTTCTTAGGATTCCATTTATCTTTTGAGAGGCTTTCCTGTCTCTTCTGTGGAATCGGAATTTGTCCTTTTTTAATTAAGTCCAAAAAGGACATTTTGATACTATGCTCCAGGTGACATGCATTAAAAAAATCCTCAAATTTATTGAATTTGGTTGTACAGCTCCTCTTATTAGTATTATACTGTTAGTCCACTTGACTATCATTGATGAAATTTATTAATCCATTGAATTCTGTGTATAAACTTCTTTCAAGTAAATATGACTTTGTGTAAGACATCAGCGGTTAAGATGGCTGAAGACTTTAACAATTCTTATTTGTGTAAGATGTTTCTCATTGATAAAACTCTATAAAATCAGATTGTCTTTGAGAAACTGTATGCTAAATAAACTGCTCTTGTGAACTGCTGTTTGATTTTTTGGCATGAATATTTGTGTTAAATTGTACATTCACCTTGTAAAGTTCATTCTTTCCTAACTACATTATATTGCTATTATAAGCAGTCTTGTTAAAATGACACCTTTTTATTATAGAATGGTCTGCTAATATAGCTACAGTAAATACTCGTCAACCTTTCCATTATAAATGTAAATCCCTGTTTTCAGGGACTTTAAACTCTGCTATAAATACTCATTCCAGGCTAATATTTGTCATATAAAGCCTCATCCAAACAGCAAAGCTACTTATTATAGAATTACTTTAGCCATTTGAAAATATTTTAAAGCAGAAAAAACAGAAATAGTTGCATGTTGGTTTTGATCTGATGGATTCCTAGATTTTGAGAAGCTGGGCAGGGAGGGAGGTGGTGGGGTGCGAGAGCTGGGTCGTGATTCCTGCTGATGCTGAGTTGCTCCTCTGCACTGCCTGGTTCTGCTCAGGCCAGTCTGAGTTTAAAGGGGCATTTTTTCTTTGGGGGCTTTTTGAACCATTGGGTTTCTGGTGCAGTCTTCCCAAGGCACTTTAATGTCATACTTGAAAAATTACTTCTGACATCCTGTCAAATTTTTCCTATGAGATGGAAAGTTCTTAATTCCCTTCTGCTCCTGTAAGCTTCTCAAAAATTTGAGTCCTAGAAAGTGTGTGAGGTCCTTAACGGCAGAGTTTAAAACGAGATAATCTTGGCAACAGACTAGTAAGACTGCCCAGGCTTTTTCTACCTCACCATGTCCTTTGGCTACATCCAGTGCTGAAATTTAACATCTTTCTGAAGATTAATGCAGTTCTCTCAAATTCTCTTCTGTGAACACTGCTCCTAAGAAGCATCTGGCGTGATAGTTTCAGACACATTTCGGGTTGCTGTTTCATGACCATTTTAAACTGCCCTGAGTAGAAGCTTTTGCTGAAAGGGACTAGTTGTCTCACTTGTCCTTCCTGTCGTGGGAGTTTCTGCAGTTTCTGTGTTTGCATGGTCAGTCAGCCAGACCCAGAGGTTGCTTTCTCTAGGACAAAAACAAAATACACAGGGGTGTGGGCTGATTTGGGGCCAGACAAGCTCCCTGCCCACCTTATTGAGTGTCTCATGGGGACAGTGGTCATGCTCAGCAGGGCACCATGGAGGTCAGAGTGTCCATATCCCACCAGCAGCCCTGTCTTGGCTTGTCTCAAATGCAATGATGAAACTGCAGTCAGTGATACTTTAAGTATGACTGAAGACTTTCCAGAGAGTGACTGCCATCCCTTGCATAATGCCTGAAAGGATTTTCCAAAGTTTTTGTTTCTTGGGGTACCCACAGGCATAAAGTGCTCAGAGGCCAAGATGTCTGTAGGAAAAAGAGCTTCCAGGTGGCCCCATCATCAGGCTGACATTGAGCAGATTGCAGCTTCTGTAGTCTAGGAACAATAAAGACTTAATGACAGTGAGGCTGCCTGCATTTGACAGCACCGCACACAGCCTTGGTTGGCCAAAAATCTGCATATGTGCATCTGGAAGAGAGCAGAAGGAGCAGGTGTTCTTGACCACTCATAGCTTGGAAATGCATGAGTTGAGAGCAGACCAACAGCAGACAAAAGCCTTGGATTGTAAACCAAGTCAAAAGAGGGTGGGCTCATACACTTTGTTGCTTTTTAAGGACAATTTTCTGGAGCTGACAGTTGCAAACAGTTTGTGCAAGTACTTCGTAGCACTAGAAAGAGTGTGTGGGGGATTTCTGTGGTTGGTAAGAACAATCTGCTCTAGCAGGAAATATCTTATTATGCCCAAAGCTTTATTCTGAAAGCCCCGGGGATTATAAAGTGAAAAGCAAAACAAAACAAGAAAAGCCCCTTTGCCTTCTTACAATTAGCTGTGAAATTTCTTTCGCCTGTGCCTGCTGAGATGGTCTCAGGTGTCACCTCGAGGTCTGCCTGTGCCTCCACTCTGCCAGCATGCTTCACTTGTCCAGGAGTAGAAGGAAGCGCTGATCCTGGGGAGGACTCTCCCTGGCTGTTATGAGTCTTTAGTCTTTATACCCTTTTAAATATATCACCTTGTTCTCTTCAGCTGCTTCTTGAGATCCCAATATTTCTTTTTCTCCCTGAAAACTGTGTGCATTCCCACTCCTCTGCCTCCTTCCTGCTCAGTCTCCTTGTCCGTGTACCTCTGCTATTCTTCCTCTCTTGTGTTTTCCTAACTTCTTTTTCTGGCGTCCAACCTTACCAGGACTTTCTCAGTAGAAACTGCAAAGTCTTTCTTGAGGATGCTGTCAAGAGGAAAAAAAAGTGACGGTGGTTAATTCAGAAAGGAGTGATGTAAAAGTTGCAGGGCCTTGAGTACATGGCTGTGGTGACAACTGGTGAAGATGTGAAGGCATGATAAATAGATCTGTGACATTTGAAAGATTTGAGGGTTGGTTTATTTTGCACTCCCCTTTTTTTTTTTTTCTTTTCAGTTATTGATAAAAGCTGGATATGGAAAAATAAGACATAAAAAAGATTTGCTTTTATTTTGGAAAAAGGCAATTGTTAACAAAAAACTTTTTTACACCACCCTTGTTGTTTTGTTCAAAATTACATTTTGTTTGATACTTTAAAAAAAAAAAGAGGCCAAAAGATCTTCATGGAGGGTAAGCCAGTTCTGCAGTTTAATCTTACTGGTTTATACACCTTTAAGATCAGTCAAGCCCACATGGAGTTGTGTTACATATGGGTAAGGCTTATTATGTTATTATTTGAGTTTATCGTCAAGTAAGTGAGACAGGGATTTATTCATGGACCACCCTGTTTAAGCCATTTCTTGTTTTAAAGAAACCAAACCAAAGTATTCCCACAAGTATTGAATGCACTCTGTTGCTTTGACTTCAGAAAAAGACCACCTCTGTTAAGCAGTGATTTATTTTTTTTTTGTTGGTCTCTTGGGTGACCACTGATGGCAGGTTTTCCTGTGTTTCCTATAGTAGAAGCAATATGTTCTGAAATATTTTGATTATGTTTAAAGTATATGTATGAAAATGAGATGTATAGTAAAGTGATGTATGGCAAAAAATAATATCGATATGCATAATGGATATATCAAAAGGAAATGTGGAAGACATTTTCATAAGCATATGTTCTACTTTATTTGGGAGGGGAATATTGGAGGGGATGGGAACACTTATGAAAATGTATAGAAGCCTTTTATAGTGTGTTGAAGCAATTTTTCTGATAAATGTTTGGAAAATATCCAAAAATGTTATGGTACATAAAGGAAGAAATATGTAACTTTTTTTATTCATATTTTTCTTAATATTGTTAATTTATGTTCATTTACTTTAGAATATATTAAAACCATATTTCATGTAAATTAAACTTATTTCGTGCTGTCTATCCACACTACTGAAATTCAGTTAATTTTGTAATGATCTTTATAAAGTGCATAAATATATTTTGCCAAATTTATAAATATATCTGAAATGTTCAATACATTTATTTAGGGCAGAAAAGACCCATTTTATAGAGATTTTTACTAGTCTGTCTTGTGTTCAGGACAACACTTAGATACAGGGTAAATCCTGCTTTAAATATGCCCGTGGAAGGTATACAGCTTTATTCATATACCTGCATTCCTCTATACAGGTCATAGTTATGAGTATTTTCACAAATGATATCTATACTTTTTTGGTTTTGTACAATCCTTAGAGAAAATATGCTGATGAGGGAAAAGTATTCCTACTAAGTAAGGTGTTTGACATAAGAATATATGTTTTGATATCTCATCAAAATTATTACTTAAAATTTCTGTTTCATTTTTACAAACATCTAAAAAAATGAACCTTCTCTGTTGACAGATCAATGAAAAATTTTATCTGCAGTCTAAGGATAGAAAGCTCTTCTGAGCATGATTTTTTGACATCTCTCAAGTTCAGAGAGTTTAATGATGGCAGTAGATAAGAACTTGTTCTGCTTCCTAATGTTTCTAGGAAAGTTCTCCATGCTGCCATTTTGCTTTACGCTGCATCATGAAATTAAATATTAAAATGACATGGAGTTTCCCTCTGTTAAGCTTGAGATTTTCTTTTTTTTATAAGAGGTGCTGTTCTAGGACCTATAGAAATTTACAGTGGCAACTTTCCAGAGCCTCAGGGATATATCTCCTTTAATACTCATTTACATAAATATACTCATGCCTTTGTGTTAGACTCCCTTAGATTATGACATTTAGAAGACTAAAATACACTACTAAATGAAACAGTTAAGTTTAGGTCTATTTTCTTCTTTTTTTTTTCTTTTTCTTTTCCCCCTCTCTCATTTTTCTCTTTCTTTGTATCTTCCATGTTTCTCCTTTCAAACTATGGCACTCTTTCTTCCTTTCCATATCTAGAATGTGCAGCTTTAAAAACTGTTTACAGGAAAGAAACTCTCTAGAAGTTTAGTGATTTGCCCTTTGCACAATAACCTGATATTAGCATATGAGCTCATTATTTGAAGGACTTTGAATTAAAACAAAAATCTCTCACTGTTGAGAGGCTCATCTGAGATCTCAGGCTGCAGAGTAACTTCTGAGTCTTCCTTCAGTGTGGAGGAACTTACTGTCTAGCTGCAGTCCTCCAGGTCCTAGGAATGCCTCTGCTCTTCATCTACATTTCCATACAGTCCCCCTGACTATGAATTATGCTGCCCTTTGCCATAAGCCCAAGGCATTTTCTAGCCTTGCATTCTAGCTTTTCCATGGTGCCTGAGGCTTTATAAAGATCTTGATAACCCTTTTGTTTGACAGAAGGGAATTCACATATATTTTTATTTGAATTATACTTCCCTAATGGAGAAGTGAACCCAGAGGCAGACAGGTAGGAGAGATGGAGGAAAAAATCTACAGGTAAGACTAGAAGACAGCAAAGGGGCTGTCATACAGCTGGATGATGACGTGACAGAGATGGTGCTCTTGGCACATTACATTTCCTGTCAAAAAAATATTGCCTTTTCAATGTGTTTTAGAATATTTGTAACCTTACAGAATAGTCACACTATCAGAAATGCTATAATTTGTTGTTTACCACCTTCTCAAACTGTCCCTTACTCTATTGGCATTATTTGGCAGACAGATCTTGACTGATCTATTTTTTAGAAGATCAGTGAGCCAAAACCCTCTTTTAAGATGCCTTACCGGTGTCCAATGTCTATATTTTTTTGTGTTCTTGTTAAAAATTACAGCAATACTTCTATACATTCCTTACTTTAAATAAAATAATGGAACATTATTATTGAATCTTAATCTCTTGAGGAATTTGCATCTTTTATTAAGTCTTCTGGCACTTATGGCTCTGGAAACCTAGGAACAGGAATCAGTTATGCTTTTGAAGACCCGAACCTAAAGTTGTATATATTTTTATAACAGGAGTAGGGATACTTAAACTGTGGATGTTGGAACAAAGTAAGTGTTTGAAAGGTCCTGATTTATAGGATGATCAGCACTGTTTAGTAGACTTTTAAAAGCACTCCGCTTAGTATTCTTGTACCATTTTTTAATTTTTGTAATTACAGAATAGGGGTATTTTAGGATGGCTTAGTTTTACCAGAAATTAGTGAAGTCAGCCTATGTTTCTTAAGATATTTCCATCATATTAGTAGCTCGATGCTTTAGTATCACTGTAAAAAAAGAGTAATATAGATGTAATGTTGATTAATAGAATAAGATGCACAAAGTATGATGTGAAACACAATGAAAGTGGTTTATAAATGTTTATGTAAGGCAACAAAAAGTCAGGAGTAAAAGTCAATTAAAAGCAGTTGTTTTCCTGACACAAGAATAATTTTTTTTTTCCAAACCAAAGGAATTATAAATGCAGTAAATTACTAGACTTCTTGTTAGCGTGCCTATGTTAGCAACAGAGGATTGACCTTGCATTTTGTAGCTTTTTTATTCAAATGTGAAGCATTTCCTGTAATACAGTAAGAAGTTTTCACATGGAAGTTTAAAAGAGCATGCCAAGTTAAAAAGCTGGTATTTACTTGGCTTATTTTTGTTGCTGTTCCTCTCTTACAGTAGCCAGAGAGTAAATGAAAGTTAAAACTGCTTGATTCTAAAAAGATTGTGAAACACTTGAGTGTCTGAAGTCTCCCTTTCACCCTTGTCAGCTTTTTAATCTGTCTTTCCTCAGCAGCGGAATGGAGTTAATCATCAGTTAGTGCGATGGCATGATGCTACCAGTCTATAGACCTTTTGATACATGCAGAATTCATACATGAAAAAGCTGTTTGTTACTTTTATGGAATACAACTTTGACTCCCTGTAACAGGTTCTGATGTAACTGGCTCTAGCTTTATTCTTGTTATAGGGGATACTAACTTCTACTGACTGCCTTTGCAAATTCTCATCTAATTAAAATTGTCAGGCGTTTCCTTCATGGTGAATTGAATTTGTAACTTCATCAGATGTGATGGTGCCAGGGTAACTATGACATACTATTGCAGTTACTTGGAGGCAGGTGAGCTGGGACCATTGATACAAGTGGTGTTTGTTTATGGGGACAGGAAAGAGTAAGTTGAAGACTTAGACTTTCAGAAACCTATTTTAAAAGCTATAGGTGTAGACCAATCCTGCAGTTTTGCAGATTGCTTCTTTAGGCTGAGGAGCGATGAGAGAGAGAGAGGAAGAGTTAAGAAACGGGAAATGAGGTTGCTTGAAGGTTTAATTTAGATGATCTCTAAAGTGACAAGATGATGATAAGCAAAGAGAGGAAATAGCCATATGTCACCTGTAATCTATGAGGTTTCTTTCTCTGACTCTGTTCCTTAGCTGCTGCAAATCAGAGGTGCTCATTTGCAGTCAATAAAATCATAGCAATGGGATTTGTTTCTGGACCTTTCTGCAAAACGGGTTTCATGGGTTTCATTCATGAGGAAAATTTCCAAATTCAGAACCAAGAAGAGACAGCTTCAGAAGAACATCTGACTGATCAAACCACCCCTGGGATAGGGCGCAAGCCCATCCAAGGCCCTGCTCTGGATTTGTCACTCTGGAGATGCTTTCCAGCCTCAGGGGAGTGCCCTGGTCAGCCAAGTTGCTGAGCTGAGTTCTTTCTGTGTTTTGGGGCATTCTTTCCATGAAAGTGATTAATTTTATTTCAATACATAATGTGAAAAAGAGAAAGAATGGTTGAAATGTTTCATAAAACACAGTTACCTCCTGAGCAGCATTAGCATCAATACAACCACTTCCTCTTGTTTCCTTGCTGGATAATGTATGTTGTGTCTGTGTCATCTTCTATGTTTCTTTTCACTTTGTACCCCATATTTGATTTTTCTGGTGATCTTTCTAGCTTTATTTCTGTAATTCATCATGTATCTTTAGTAAGAGAATGTAAGAACAGATTGATTTGCCACGATCCTCTTTGACATTGCGCTATATTTTTTTTTCAGTCGGTTAAAAGGACCAAGGGAATTCCTCTGTGCCTAAATTATTTATACGAACACAACTAGAATACAGTGGCAGTATAATCTTTTATTAATAAAATTCTTAGATATTGGTCCTGTTGCAGATGAATTTTTCTAGAGAGGAAATGTTTGTGACAGCCTAGGAATGGCAAGTACCAGAGGTACTGTTCTGGGAGATGAAGCATTCAGCATGACTGATATTTCCTAATGCCACATATGAGTGAGGACAGGAACTTCGGAAACATTGCCTACTAGAATTTTTTGTTTAAAATGTTTTCAGCTAAAGCTGCTTGAAAAACAATGGGGCATTTTATAAATGGTAAAGAACTAAAAAATACAACTCAATCCTCTCTCTTATATTCCCTAACATTTACCACTTTGAAATGCTGCATAGTTTTTCATTCGTCACCTTGAAAAGTAATAGACAATGGTATTTGCCTCACTCTTGAACATCCACATTGCAGCAGTGTAGATGCTCATAGAATCATAGAAGTACCCAGGTTGGAAGGGACCTTGAAAGGTCCAACATTTTGTGGGAAAGAAAGCCTAGCTGAGATTATCTAGCAGCCTGTACAGTTGGATCTTGAAAACCTCCAGGGATGGGGACTCTACCACGTGCCTGGGGAGGTTGTTCCAGTGAGTGCTTGTTCTTACTGTAAAACAATTTCTTTCTTATGCTAAGATAAAACTTCTCCCAGTGCAACTTGTACCTGTTGCTCCTTGTCTTCTCCATGTGGTGCCTCGTGAAGAGAAAGCCTCTATCTTCTCTCTAGTCACTTAAATATGATCTTTAAACATGATTCTTCTTTAGAATAAAATCAGATTGCTGTAGGTACTAATTATGTCCGTTAATCTCATGTTATATTGTCTCCTATTAAGATATTAACTAAAGGTAAGGATATAATTCAGATTTGATAAGATTAATTTCCACAATTATTTTTTTCTAGTTACAAATAAATCATCAGTAATTAAATTATATTTTTAAGTCGGTCTGAGCAAGAAATCTAGCAACCTCTAATTTAAGGGAAAATTACTTCCTACTATTTTGTATCTTTTTAGTTACTTGGCCCAAATGTGGTGATCATTTACTCCCCAATTTCCTTTTCTTTTTTTTTTTTTTTTTTTGAGGTCTTTTAGAAAGTAAAGCAAATCTGTATTTCAACCCCTCTTTTCCTCTGGATAATAAGTTCAGTTCAAAATATCTGATATTTCTTCAAATCTGGACACTTCAAACCCCAATGTTAAAATGTTGCATATAAAGTAATTTGTGGTTTTAGACTTGGTTTCCACTCTCCCATATAAATGCAAATATAATGTTTTCCATTAGAATAACTCTGCCCCATGTTTTTTTAATAGAGGCATTGGAGACTAAAAAGTAGAGTAGAATCCATTTTGATAATATTGCATCTTCTCTCTGGGCTCCAATCTAAATATTTCCATCTGTCAGATTTCTTATTTAATATTCTGAATAATGGCAGCTGCAGGAAAAAAAGGCACAGTCATCTTTATTTCACTTTCTTTTGCCAGGCTTTGGTGGTCTTACAGTTTCTTCTTGGACTGCAGAAATGTGTGTGTGAAGATATATAGTCTTTTCCTCTGCCAAGATCTCTCCTAGAAATCCAAGGTGTCATTTGCAAACACTCATAACCAAATATATTTTCTAATATATATTAAAAAAAAAAAAAGAATCCAGCTTTCCCCAAACCCTAACTCAGATCTTTGCTAAAGTGGAAGGAAATGTATAAAAACAAGGTTGGGAATATGAAAGTAAAAACTATAGATCTCTTTCTCTTTGTGTAAATACACGAAACAAGACACTTTCATGACAGAATCTGTTGTCTTGATGTCATCCCCAAAAGCTGCTACCACCTCTGACACTGTCTAAGTGAATATGGAGCACCCAACATGTCCCAGGTTAGCCAGTAAACTGATAAATTCCTGTGGCATTTGCTGGGAAAGGGAGGAAAAGTGTGATCAAGCAATTCTCGGAAATTGAAAGGTCAAAATATTACATGAAAAAGCAAGTTTCCATTTTTAAAACTCCACTTCCTAGTGAACCTTTCTAAAGCTGCTGTTGGTGAGGATCCACCTTTATGAACTGTTTTATAGTTTTATTTGATTCAGCCATAAACAATTGCTATAAGTTAAAGACTTGATGTGTAAGGTTATAGTTGAGTAGTTTGGGTCAGATTTTTTTCACAAAGCCCTTACATACAGAAAAGAACAAAATATTTCTGTTCCTTTATTTTTTAATTTTAATATCCTAATCTTTTTTTCTGCATTTTTTAATCATTTTGTCTCTGCTTTGTTAGATGTTCAAAGTGCCAAGGAAATACAATATCTAATACACAGTGGAATATCAAATGTTCATAAATCAAAGTCTGCCCCCTCATCCAAGGTCTGCTTAGGAGTAAATGTTAGGAAAATACAGAGACATCTCCCAGCATGTCCTATATAGGAGTCCAAAACCCATGAACTCTGTAATGAAAAGTAAATAAATGACTCCGTCCTTCACTGCCAAGCTGTTAATCCATAATGTGGAGTTGGCCCCTGTTGTTGTCAATGGTGATCTATAAATCATATCAGACAAAACAAGAACCAAGCTGACCCTTTACTCATTCCTTAATTCCAGTTCAAACATTTATAATGCCTAAAAGCCTTTCCCCCTGTTTTCTTTCCTCCTTTTCACAAGTCTCTCGTTTTTTGGTTTCTACTGGGATAGGAAGAGTAGAAAAGTGTGTGGGAGCCTGTTTGAAGTGTTCTATGAGGAATTTCAGCCCACTTTCCTAAACTAAAGATGTTTCAGTAACACCACCTCACCCACTGTTTGGTCCTTCCTAAAACCATGGCTCCTGCTGCTCAGGACTTCTGGGAAGAGGAATGTATGGAGAAAGCAGCTTTGCAAATGAGGGGTCGCATCCCCAGGGATGACAAAGAACAAAAGCTATACTGGAGGGGGAAAGTTAGAGGGGAGAGGTGGCCTTTCGGTAAGACCCAACGAGACCAAAATGAGAAAACTAAGAAAGGAAACGCTGGCTGAAAGATTCAAGGGGAAAGAAGACTGAGGGAAATACACTAAGGCTGAGTCTTTAGTAAAAGAGGGTAAAACACTTAAAAGTCAAAGGAAAGAGTGCTGCTGGTTTAGGTATCATTGAAAGCAGTTCCTTAATATGTTACCTAAGTTTCATTTAAGTCAATGAGTAACATATCCAGTGACTTTCATATTAGTTGGACAGGGCCCTAAGTGAAAAAGGGCATGAAATTAACTGAATTTTGTCACTTGTAAAGCTCCTGCTGAGCTCATTTCAGGATCAAAGCCTAGAATTATAATTGTGTTGCTCGTTAAAATAATGGAACAAATATTGAGAGAAAAATAACTAAATCCAGGGCAGCAGTGCCAAGAGCGATAAACAGCATGGGTTTATAAAGAACAGATCTTGCCTTACAAACCAGACAGTCTTTTTCTAATAGAATGACAAAGGGTCATTCAAATTCTGCTGTTTGTGAGGGCTGACTTGCACTAAAGGAACCACCGAAGTCTACTCCCAGTAACAGTTACCTATGTGAATAATGGTCTAGAATGCTGAGCTATAATTAGCAGATGAAGGGAGAGCCATAGATTAATACCGTGTCCCATGACATACTACTGATCAAGGGTAAGTTTCCAGATCAGTTTTGCGATGCAGGAGCCAGGGTGTCGGTTGGAGATTTTTCAGTTTGGTTTGTACATAGTACTGTCAAGTGACTGAATATCCTGGGGGAAGCACTATAACAAAAAAAAAAACCAAACAGTTATAAAAGGCAAAGTACAGCTCTCTGCAAGGTGCTTATAGCACCATGTCTGCGTGACTTTTATTCAGTCAGTATTGCAAAAGAAAGAAAAAACGCTTAAGGGAAATCCTCGTACTGAATTATAAGACATTGGGAAGGTGATAATTATGTTGTGACAGTGAGAAACCTGAAAAGGTGTTAACAGGTATGTGCAGAAGTGGTATGTGAATGGGATTTAAGAATGCAAGAACCAGAACAGGTGGCCTGCACTTCAAGGTGAAAAGGTGGGGGAAATACTGATGCGAATACTCAAGAGCCACATGAAAACCCCTCATGTCACAAACCAAACTGGTCAATAGACCACCTAACAATGTAAAGCTCTAGTACCCACTCACGTGGAGAAACGTATAAAGCTATAAAGATATGCATCAAATTGGAGCAAATCCAGAGAATGATAATGTAGTCAGATCCAGGCAGAAAAGTATCAGGTTTTGTGCAGTAGATAAAAGGGAGATTATCTACAGTAATATAGTTGTATCCATACCTATCTACAAATGTTTGATGAAAGAACAATGCAATAATCCATCAGACATCTGGCATGAAATTGAGAGGAGAAAATGTAAGGCAGTGTCTGGAAGATCTTTGACTGTGAAATGCAGTAGTTCATTGGATGGAACAGGTCATCTTATGCATGACAGCTGACTTGGCCTGCCACAAAGGTAGCCCATGTGACACCCCCTCTGAGGGTAGCAGAGATCCCACAGCAGTGTCAAAAATCCAGTAATCCCCGACTCAGGTCCTTGAATTGCTTAGTCCTCCTTTATCACTGGTGCAGCAAAACGTTTAAGGACAGAGGTAGGCATGAAATATTCTGGTGTTAACTGTTAGCTATTGCTAGAAATTACCAGATTTGTTTTTCCCTGCTATCTTTTTCAGGGTTTTTAAGGATTAATAAATCCTTATTTACTCAGGCAGTCCCAGTGGGGAATCAACAAAAATATTTGCATAATTTTTCCCATGTCATTGCATTATGGCTCCAGAGTTTGTATTTTCTCCTTGCTTTTCAGCCGGTCTAAATTATCATCATACTGTTGAAATCAATTGTACTCAAGCACCTGCCACTTCCAGGTGTCCATTATTTACCAGTTCTTCTCGTTGTCAGTGCCAAGGAAGAAAAAGGGATCATTTGCTAGTCCCTTTGATGGCATGGAGTGAGAAAATGAAAAAACCCTATGTACTTTCTTATGTGATCTCTAAAACTCAAGTATGGAGTAAAGGTCAATTATTTCTAGTGTGAAAAATAAGCTTCCACATGGAGTTCTTTGATAAGGCAGAGCACATACTGGACAGAAAGAGAAAGAGTGTGAGACTCCATCCCCTTCATACAGCTTTTGTGTTTGGTTGGCAATACTTGGAATCAAGTGGAAAACCAGGCTGGAGTGGAAAAAAATATCACCTACCCATGTCCTTTTTAAAGTGATACTTTGTAGTATATTGCTTTCTGTTTAATTTGGCTTATGATAGCAATGCTGCTCTTGGTGAGGCAGCGTGACTCCAATCATCTTCAGCATGAGCAGGATCAGCCTCTGTGTTTCATTGTTGTTGTGGAGTAGCTGGAGTGCCAGTCCTTTACGGCTAGTCCTTATGCATGCATCTAATTACCCTCACGCCCAATGGAAACTTTACCTTGGAAAAAAATGTAGCATTGCTTCTGAATAGCTTGCTTGGAACACTAAAGTAAAAATGAAATTAAAAATAATTTTGTCTGAATTTTGTTGCTGCACCTACAAAATAAGGAAGTAGCTATTATTGTTACACTTCCATAAACTGTAGCATTTTTACCATCTTAACTACACTGAATTTCAGAAATATTATGAATCTGTAGGATGTAAGATTGCATTTAACAAAAATAATTATTTGTCTATATAGTGTATTGTCTTCTGTTAAGATTTGATGACTGGGATATAACCAAAATGATTGTTCAATTATATCTTAAATTAGATCATTCAGTAGTGAGACAAACAAGCTGCATGGCAGTATGGGTTTTGGCTGATGAGGAAATAAGTGAATACAAAAAAAGCCTTTGATCTTCAAGCATGTCTTTTTCCAGAGCCACGATGGAGGATTGATGGTATATTCTAGATTAATCAGTCACACTGATTTTGTGGACAAGTGTTAATGAACATACAAAAGAACCCCAACTATTTTCCTCATCGAGCAACAAAAACTCGTTCTGAATTGAACTATCTGGGAAAAAAGAATGTTCATTTGTTTATATATAATTTGCAACCATAGCTTTGCAACAACAACAGCGTTAAATTGCTGGAAAGCTTTCTGGAATATTAAAAACTGCAATTCTATACCCAGCAGATATCAGAGCATTGTCATCCCAGCCCTTCCTCAGCAAACAAAAATCTTCCCTCAGCAGCACTTTTTAATCTATCTTGTATTATTAGCCTTTCACACCTAATTGAATTTCATGTAGCGACTTTACGGAGCGCAAAGTACTGACCTCTGAAGACAATGGAAAAGCTCCCAAAAATTTCATTCAAGTCTGAAATAGCTTTGCAAAGAGTCAATGTAAGGAAGTCCTCTTTCCAGGAGTTATGACAGCCATATATGGATCCCATGTCCATCTTCCAACAAACACATAGTGCTGAAAGATTTTCAGGGAGTTGGAAAAGGCAAGGGATGGTGAGTTACAACACTGAGGAATTACGATTACCTGTCCCTAGGTGTTTCAGATCTCCTTTAACCATGTTCTGCCTTTGCAGAGTGCATCGAGCCAGGGTCTGCGTGTTCCAGGAGGGGCATGGAAGATTAAGGTAACTGGAATATCAAGGATACACTCATCTTTAAAAATAAACCAGGTATCTTTCTTCACTGGCATTTACTGGTGACCAGCATACTTATGCAGGGTTACCAGGAGTACTCATCCTACCCCTTACTCTGTTGCTGATCTGTTAGGCTAAGCCAGCAGGAATGTTCCTCTGGGAAAGACGAAGGTGCGTATATCTGGATATATATACATAACCAAGGATCAAAATCAAGGTAGTATAGGAAAACACCCCCTACTACTACCTTACCTCAGCCCTGTGAGGAAAGCAGAAAGGTGTAGAATGTAACCTTAATGAAGAAGCAAAAAAATCATGACCACCACATTTTGGGTGTCTCAGGCATAGACCAATCCTTGACCCCTGTTTTGAAATATTATTAGCTAACCCTTTTCAATCTCTGCAACAGAGGTCACCTGTTCCATAGACAAAGGGCTATTTGTACTGATTTTCACTAAAAAGAGATCCTGATGGGCTAATTCATCTATGTGCAAATAATTAGCACAAGTATCAGCCTAAGTACAAATGAAGTCTCGTATTAAGGAATTTATAATTCTTGCCTGAGCCATTAATTTTTAAGTCTAGTTTCAGCCCAAACCAGTTTGAAATAGCTGCAGCACAAATGCCTCAAAATCTCTTTTTATACTGGAAGTATCACCTTTACCTTAATCAAGTAATTCCTTACAGTACCAATGTAACACCTTCAATGCCTTTATCTCTGATATTAGAGATATAAGGCATCTTTTCTGTAAAATTTGGGTGTTTTGAGGCTGTGTTGCTGAAGAAGGTGGTAATTGCCATTAAGAGCATCTTCTGTGAGAATTCAAGGGAGATTTTTATAAGGAGGGAGACCATCACCAAGATCCTTAAGCTGAGAATTTGCTCTAACTGAGCACTGCTAAATACTAAGAAGATACTGGAAGGCAGTCTTCCTCTCACTCAGAAACTGGATGATGAATCATTTCACCTGGAAAGATAGGCAAAGTCCATAGAGACTAGAGGAGCACTACATCTCCCAGCAATGGATGTGTCCTACCAGTTGAGTTTTCAGACCTTCAGTTCTAAGAAGAAAGTAAAAGGTGGAGGAAAATATTCCTGATTATATCGACTGCCTGATCAGTGATTTGAAGTTTTGTGTACCCAGTGTAGAGGCTTGAGAGCTACTGCTGATGGTGTCTTTATCATGTGACAGTTAGTGGTTGAGGGCAGTGATGGGTTTGTGAGGTGACTGTCCATGACATGAGAACTGTGCCAGACTGTGTCCTGTAGCTGCTGAGGCTGTCTGAGGATAAGCTGGTAAAGACTAAAAATACCCAGAATCATTTACCATTTTTAAATTTCTGAATTCTAATTTCTTGAAATTTTCAAGCAATATATAAACTGTGATCAATTTAATACTAAAAGTTGTTGATTAACATTTTATTTTGAACTCTCTTTTGCTTTAATGTTTGGTTTACGCTTTTAAATTGTTATATTCTTCCATGATAACACATGATAGCATTCATATGATTGTATTAGGTTGTTCTTTGGCTTTTATTCTATTGTAAAAATTATGTTTTCCTCTGTTGTTGATATCTTCTTATTAACTTTGAATTATCTTTCTATGAAAAAATATTTGGAGAAATATCTAAGAATTTTTTTTATAGTAGTAGGTGTGGGATAATTACTGGAGGTGAGTTAGAAATTAAGTTATATTCACATTTTGAAGAAGGGTATAGCATCGATGAAACTTTCAGGGGCAGAGTGCAGCTGGTGTGCAAAGGATATATTTCACAAAGGTTCCCTACACAACCTTAGATATTAACGACATTGGGGGAGTCCAGTGCGCTAACTCTAAGAAAAACAGTGCAGAGGATTGAGCGGAGTGGAGACACCGAGGCCAAACTCTGTGATAAAATGGGAACTTGGAGGTCAAATGGAACCCCTGAAGGTCTTATGGAACTGATAAGCTGCCTAATGGTTACCCTGAGCCAACGATCTGTCATTTTCTGACAAAATGCTATCTTTTGGGTGAACTTTGCTCATTATAATGTCATTATAATACCAAAACACACCTCCATCCCTAAAGCTACCAGCCTCCAAGGTGCAACCACTCCTCACAGAGTCTGCGTTCTGAATTTTCTGTAGTCTATACCTTTAAAAGTGAAGCGAGAGAATTTTACACCAATCATAACAAATGTATGACTAGAGTCCCTCAAGCTCCACCTGAAAGGTAAAAAATAGTATAAAAATAGCTTAAGAGAGGAGGGATGTCAGGGAAGATACCAACGCAATCAGGGAAACACCATCGCTGACCACCCCTGACCCCTGGGATCAGTCGACGGGCTGAGCCTCTCTTCTCTCCCATAAAGATGCTTGTGGGTAAGATTTGAACACTTGGCTATACCAAGTGCTTCCCCGGGAAACTTAGAAATCTCTACAGAGTTGTTTTATAACTTAGCGCATTTTTAGCCAGGCTGTATTACTAACATCTTTAGTATTTGCACGTGCTTTGCAGACAGTAACTATCACCGTCAATCCAAAAGAACTTGTGTATCTGTTGCTTCAATAAATTACACTTTTCACCAATCTGGCCATGAGAGTTCATAGTGAATGCGACCCAACTCCTGAAGTGTGTCCGTTCTAGCTCATGGAACGCTGCTAAATCGAATTGTGTATGGTGTTATAAGTGCATCCGTAATCATGATAGTTCAATATACATATTGAACGTGACTGGACTTTTAGCGCCACATTAGGCATCACTCAGAATCTAAGCCCAGCCACCCCCAGCCCCTCTGATACAGGCTGGAACGCAAAGGGGTTTATTTTCTGCCAAATTATTTTGCCCTTAAATACAACAGTAGGCAATGCTTATTTCAAAGTATGGCTGTCGAAGATTTTGATATGACAAGACACAAGAGGAACTTTGAACACGAAGGTAAAATAAATGCTAGTAACACTAGCAGCTTTGATGCCACAGAGCACCAGTCAGACAATAGAAGACTATTCAAACTTTTGCTACTCCAGTGTACAATAAAAGAAAATGTAACATTAAGTCAAAATATGTTGTTATATCACAGTGATATTATATAAATAAAAAGTAGTGCAAACGATGACTCATTACATTATTTTAAGCATTTTCCCTGATCTCATGTCATAAAGAAAAATGAAAAGATAGAAAACACATCTCAATGAAAATTACATCCTAAACAAAATTTTAAACTTTTTTAAAGAAAAATTTTGCTAAATGCTTTGGTTTTGACAAAACTGTGGAAAACTCTTCCACTAGCAACTCTTGGACCAGTTGTTGTAATGACTGTGCTCAGGAAAGGGGTCTAAATTCCTCCTTAACACCTATTTGCTATTTCAATAAACCTCCTTAAAACACCTCAGAAAGTAACCTCCAGATTCAAGGTCACTGTTTTGGTTGGTTCCAAAGACTAGGGGAGGCAGCATAACTCCCTTTTTTCATCTGAAGGGAGATGTAACAGCAAGTTGTGGATTTTCAGTCCCAAGCAGGGGCAATTTCCCACTCAGAGCAGAGGCAGAAGTGACTGGGAGAGGTTTCTTTCACAAGGGTTTGGAGGTGCTTGTCGGAATGCAGAAAAACTATAAGAAAGCAAAACTGCAACAGGGACAAAGCTTCTGGAATTCAGTTCTGGCTGAAAAAGGCTTGAAACTGAGAGTAAACATTGCCTTTCCTTGTGTTTCCCTGGGCTTAATATGTGCTTTTTGAGGAGAGTACACTGAACCAGAGAAACTCCTGACTCCGCTACCATTTTTCCTCCTAACATGAGGCAGCCTCTAATCTTTTACGGACTTTTCAGATTAAAAAGTATCAATGTTTTTTATAGTTCAAATAGACAATTGTGTCCCTATAGAATCTCTCCCAACTGAGTGCCTGTATACAAAAAAAAAAAAAAAGGGACCTGGATTTTGTTTTAGCCTTGTAAATAGGAAGCCTTGGATGTGATCCAGCCATTCAGTGTGGGAGCCAAGTAATTGACAGTCTGGTCACAGCTGGCAGCCGCACCAGTAGGGTTCCAAAATATGAGGGGAGGAGGGAGAGCAAGTATAAAATACATGGTTTTTACAGGGTAGGTTCTCTCTAAAATAATGTATCTAGTTCTTCAGCTGTAAATCTCAGAACTCTGTGGCTAAAATAAATAACTGTCTGTATTGGGGTAACTAATTCCTGCCTAATGCTGCCCTTCCAGAAGAGCCATCTGAAAGTAAACATTTTCCTTGTTGCAAAGGTTGCTGATTTTCACCTTCATCCAGAGGTTTGAAGATGTAATGGCTATTTCAATGGAATATTTTATCAATACACTCTTAAGTCTGCAAAGAAGTTTAAAATTTAGAAAATTTAGAGAATTAGAAAACTACTGACAAAGTGAAGGTTAAAATGATAATGCCCAAGAAGCACACAGGACCTTAGAAAAGTGTGAACTGTGTTTCTCCAACAGGTGTTCTGATGAGCCTCATCTTTCTCTCCTTCCATTGTCTTGAATTTGTGCACATCCTTGAGATACCCACTGTGCTGTCTGGCTAGTCAGAAAGCTTCCTAAGTTACATTAATAATATTTGTTTTGGCACTGAATAACCTTGAAAGGGTTATGAGAGGAGTACAAAAGCATTCAGGAGCTTTTATCAGGTGTAGTTGCAGGTATGCTTAATATAGTTTCAGTTTCAAAGAATCTTATTGGATGCTGGTTTTATTCAGTATGTAATAGTAAAGTCTAAACCTCTTTCAGATGTTCATAAATAGTCTTACAGACCCTTATTGTGCTTTTTAAACGTTTCCATTCAAAAGATAAGCGTATCAGATCTGCTGGTATTCAGTGGAATCATAGAATCATAGAATGAGTGCGGTTGGAAGAGACTTTAAAGATTATCTAGTTCCAGCCCCCTGCCATGGGAATGTTTCAGTCTGGCTTTGTTTTGTACGTATAAAAGTTTGTGTGTCTGGTCTTTCTCCCAAGTTATTTTTGCTCCATCAGTTTGAACCTAGATAATAACGTCCCCCACACGCCAAGAACTTTTACAGAGGTATGCATCTGCAAGTTTCACTATTACAAGAGGAATTAGTCTGTTGAAAATTGGGTCCAGGGATAGTAAGGAAGCACCAAGCATCAATTCAGGTACAGTATCTTCCTTTGGATTTCCCCCGCCTATTTTTATAGTGACACGAACACATTTTGCTTTTTTTAAAATTCTCCCCTGTTTCTGGTTGAGTCTCACCACACTTTGGATGCATGTGAAATTATAAGGCAAATCCACAAGATGGGATTTGGGGATTCAAATGAGGAGAGGAAAAAAGTTATTTAAGTTTCTGTCATGGTTTGGGTGTGAAGAGTGATTAACAGTACCCAGAGCTCTGTCACATTCACAAGCTAATTAAAAAAAAAAGAAAAAAAAAAAGAGAACTGTGCTTTCTTTCTAATCTTTCTTTCTAGTGTAATAATTTAATACATTAGCTGTACAGTAATTGCCACAGGTTTTGATATTTAAATATCTCATCCATTTTCACATCAAGTTTTAGGAAGAAGTCTGAAAGTGGACAGAAGTTGTATTTCAGCTTAAATGAAAGACTTACCCTAAAATAAAGATCCATCCACAATGAAAAAAAATGTTTTAGTCCTTGAAAATGTTGCAGAGACTAGTTATAGTACTGAAAACATAAAACAGAAAAATAGTGGGTGATGGAAAGGCCAGAATAGGGCTGTCAAATTTTAAATTTTAACATATGGACTGCTCACTCCCTGCTCTGGTTGCTAGTCATTCCCAGATGGTGTCTTTAGTGAGTGATGGTGAGGGGAAAGGAGCAGGTGGCAATGGCAATTTTTTCATTTTTTTACATATATCAAATTAAAATTCTGTGTTCTATTTAAAAAAAATAAAAAGGAAGAGAGAAAAGAATACAGGAAGTACAGGAGAAGGTAATGCATGACTTGGAATTTGAAGCTGAAATTAAGGAAATCCTATTGCTATGGGCTGATGAGTCAGGATGAGAATTTGGATCCAGATCTGAGATCCGTTATAAGTGGTGGATAATAGCTTTCATGTAGGGCTTTGTTCAACCCCTAGAAGTGCAATTGCAACTGCAGGAAGAAACTGCTCACCGGAATTGAGTTAGTTTCTCGTTTGGTGCACAGTGCATCAGAGCTCTCAAACACATGTTTAAGGATAGGTTTGCATACATGTTTAAATGTGTTTGTTTAGATGGAAACCTTATGCTAAAGAGATGGGGCTTGCGGTTTTAGTGCTGAATATTTGAGTTTATGATGTCAGGGATGATACTGATCTCTTTAAGCCTAAGGATATTTTTTGCAAGAGGTTTCTTTTTATAAGAAACATCCCTTCACTTCTCTTTGTTAACTCTTTGTTGGTCTCTAATGCTGGAGTGTGCCATGTCCTAGTTTAGAGAGTGATTACACCTCCAGGTGCTGACTCCAGCCTTTTACTTACAGTGAGCCCAATTGCTCCTTCACATCTGGCAGTAAGATCTCCTACTCCACAGTATGTGCCTCTGCTGTTCCTCATGTTTGTGTCCAGGTGTGTCGCTAGTTTGCAAGGTTTTTCCAGACTGTAAGTAACATTTCTTTATGTGCTATACTAAACCTAAAGCTTGCTTTTATTTCCTTATAATTTTCAGTAATGATCTAGCTGGTTTTGTCAGTCTTTCTAACCTAGCTGGTTGAGAAACTGATATTATAATTAAAGAAGAAAAAAGGGAGCAAATTACCTCTGCGTCTCTGTTACAGACATACATTATTGGTATACAAACCCTAGCAAATGTATGAACGTTACCCTATTGTACTTACCCTAGTAAAAGTATGTACTTCTTTTGATATTTTCAGAAATCCTGGGTGCTGTGTCTACCTTTAATCTCTCACCTAAATCAGAGCAGAGGAGAACAGTAAGGTGTTAAGGAGCAGCTCATAAAGGAAAGAGTTAAATTTCTTCTAAACAATCATAGCACTTTAAATGTTCGTGTGTTGCTAGTCTGGACAAGACTCAATGGCACAATTAAAAAACGTTGAAATGAACCTCAGAGCTTTGTCAAATCCAGCATTGCATAATACATCTCATGATCATTCTAAATCACTGCCATGCAGTGGGTAAAAGCTCTATCTTTTTTGAATCCAAGGCAACTTAAAGGGAGTATTGATTTTCCCTTTACTGAGAAATGAGAATCACATATTAAGAAAGAAAGCTGCAGACACAATATAATGACCTTTCTCCTTGGCTTCTCTTTTCTAACACAAACAGAATCATTTTCATTGCTAGAGTGGATATTAAACAGTAAATCTTGTAGCAATGTATTTGCAAGTGTCTGTGCTTGTTTTATCCAATTAGCATACTTATCACAAGAGCAAAAAAAATGAGTAGATACGGTTTTTAATTTCTGGAGATATCAGTTCCATCCACAAAAACATTTAAAAGTCTCCAGCTGGAGGTCTATTCCATCTGTCTCAGTACTGGAGGGAGGAGGGGTGCTTTCTCCTTGCAATTTTAATGCTGATGCATGATTTAGAGTAAATGGGTAATTTCACTGAGGGCAGAGGACCTTGGATGACCTCTATTTTATTCTATGCATGTTTTTGTAGCACAGCCCCACATATACTTATCTATTAAATGGTTTTTCAGGTCACAGACATGTCAGTATTCTATTTACTGCTTTAATTATATAGAATTTAAAACAAACTTATCAATACCTGACACATTACCTTAGGGGGAAATATCCTAACTGTGAAGCAGCATGAGAGCCACATTAAACCTGCCTCAAACAAAAGCTTAAGTTTCCAACAAAGCCATTAAGGCCAGATTTTGGTTTTACACCTGCTGTGTTTCCATCTAATCACCTTGCATGAGAGTGTTTGAAACAATGGGTTGAAGCTGCACGTGCTTCCAACTTTTTGATGTTTAGTTCCTTTCCCCTTGATTTAAATCAACTGCAATTTCCCCCTGGTTATCACTTCTTTTCAGTTAAAGCTGCTCCTGAGTCAGCAATGTGTGTGTGCATGCATGTGTGTGTGTATGAAATGACATCCTTGACCTGCTTTGTCTGCTGCTGGGGAAAAATACAGTGGAATTCTCATGGTAGAATATTTGAAATGCAACTCAGTGCAACCATCCACTTAGTCCAGCTGCAAGGCACAGTTGTGGCACAGCACCAAGAGAAGAAAAAAATAGATGCATGAAACCTGGAAGCATCGCAACTCATTGTGCTCCTTGCTTCTCCGTTGTTTATATATTTGTAAGCAAGCTCATGTTTTTGACAGTCCAGGAGTTGCCTGGCAATGCACACTGCTGGTAAAAAACAGTGACTGGTAATTTGAATTAATTTGAATAAGATGAATTTAAATTCCTTGTTGGCATCTTCAAGGCTTCAGACAGCATCCCTCTCTTGTAAGAGGGATAAATACATGGAAGAGACAATATCTGGTAACTTTGAACAAAGAACTTTGTTAGAATAGAAAAAATGAATTCATTGTAAACAATTTTGTTTCTCTTTGTTACTCTTCACTGTGCTGAAGAGCTTTTGACTATGTTCTTGGCTTCCTACTACAAATCTGTTTTTTGGTCAGAACATAGGAGCAGTCAGTTCTGAGCAACTTGTTCTTTTGGCTTATCAAATCTTGACCATGCAGGTTCCCGTTCAGGTCAAGAACAGTTTTCTGCCCTCTGAAGACTCTGGTCCTTTACCAGGTACTCCTAGGGTGGTTTAGCAATCCAAGTGAGCTGAGGACCACCTGGGAAGTGTTTTAGCACCAACCAAGTCTTGACACACTGTTACATGCACTGATGTTTTCTGTTGTAAGAAATTCTTTATGTTGGTCAGTTTTCTTAGTTCTGTGCATCATGCTTTCAGATGAGGTAACTTATAAGAAGTCAGAAATAAGAAAACTGCAGAGTTCCTGGACAGTCAGGAGTTTATTTAAGGCACAAGTACATCTCAGTTGCAGGCCATATTGCTTTGGTATACCTACCAATAGAGGAGGTGGATTCACTGATGACTTATATGTAACACTGACACATCACATGAGTTCCAGTTCACCATCTTTTGGGGTATGCAGATTTCTTTGTTACTTTTCTAGCTTATTCCATGTCATAGCCTGGAGAAGAGAAGGCTCTGGGGAGACATTATCCAGCCTTCCAGTACCTGAAGGGGGCCTACAGGAGAGCTGGGGAAGGACATTTTACAAGGGCATGTAGCAGTAGGATAAGGGGAATGGCTTTAAACTGGAAGAAGGTAGGTATAGATTAAATATTAGGAAGAAATTTTTCACTCTGAGGGTGGTGAGGCACTGGAACAGGTTGCCCAGGGAAGTTGTGGATGCCCCATCCCTGGAGGTTTTTAAGGCCAGGCTGGATGGGGCTTTGAGCAACCTGATCTAGTGGGAGGTGTCCCTGCCTATTGCAGAAGGGGTGGAACTTGATGATCTTCAAGGTCCTTTCCAACTTAAAGCATTCTATGATTCTGTGATAGGTTTGATGTGACATTACTGAAGTTTATATTTCTAAAGTTTGTAACTTGCACAAACAATCACCCCTAATCTGTCTAAAGCATTGTGTCAGGAAAGATGCTTTCATTTCTTCATGATTGGATGTCTGGATCTAGTATAAAAAAAACATATAAAAATCTAAAGAATACACCCAATAACCAGTAACATGTTACTAAATAAGTACGTTTTATTTCTCTGCACATTTTCTTCTAGGGACTGGAAGATTCATGATCCTTGATTGACTTCTCAGTGATGTTACTTGCTTTCACATATTCAAACAGCTGCATGTTTGGAAACAACATAGCAGATTAGATATGGGAATGTAGTCACTAAATGTTTCAGATTATTTCATCTGTTTTGTGTAACTGGGCTTGCTAAGTCTTACTCCAAAATTGCCTTACTCTCTTTCCCTTTCCCAGAAACGGGTGTGTTTTGGTGGTTTTATTATCGAGCCCATAGATACCTGAGTTTCTTTGAGAAGGAATGCTGAGAAAAGATGTCCAGTAGCCTAAGACAGCCACTGAGGAGGGGGAGTCTAAGTTCGCGGTAAAAGCAGATTTCAGAGTCTAAGGCTGAGAAAGCCACGGAAAGAACACCCTGATTATGCCTGATTGTATCCAGAGAAAATGATGATTATTCTCTCAGCAGGGAGAAGAATTAGGAAGGTTACCTTTATCAACAAAAGTATTTGGGAAAATCTTAGGAAAAGCTTCCCGTGAATGGAGCCTAAAAGAAAAAGGAAAAGAAGCGTGGGGAGAGGAAACATAAGTTCAAATTACAAAGATTTTAGAAAAAAACTCCCATGGGACAGAAATAACATGTTGAACGTGGTAGGTTATGGGAGAACTTGCAAAAGCATCTCTAGCTAGGGGGTTTGAGCGTGAGCCAAGCTGCAAGGTGTTGGCCGACTGGAGCCAGTAAAGCGAATGAAAGAGCCTTGGGGACAGATCAACAGGGAAGGAATGGAGCTGCTGCTGCTTGATTACCTGGGCCTACGGCACAGACTCTCAAGAGGGAATTCCCCTTTGGTGTCAAGGGGATATAGCATTACTGTGTGATCCTGGACGGTTTGGCACGCTGTTTGTGTTGGAAAGGCCAATCCACCTACTTGCAGCGGAAGCTGAGGCAATGAACACACTGCTGAAGTTGGATAGATTCAGATTCATTTTAATTGCAAGTTCAGCCACGGGTTTTGGGAGGTTTTGTTGAAGTTTTTTTCTCTGCCGCCATTTGATGATTATCAATTCTGAGCCTTAAGAATTGCATTAGTTACAAATGTAATTTGTCTCTAATGATCTATTTGTGTATTTCAGTGCCTTTTAATCCTGTTACCAGTAGATTGTATCGGTTAATACAAAATGGTAAGTATAAATGAGGATGGAGACTATAGTTACAGTAATCAAGATTAAAATTACAAAGAGAGCCATCATATTTCAGAGCATGAGCGGAGTGGCTGAGGTCAGGAGAAACTTGCTCTCTGTCCCTATATAATCCACAGTTAGAGAGTATGTTGTCTGGGGTTTGTATCTTCATCCTAAATGGCTTATGTATACCATCAATAGAAGTGCAAAACTTGGTAGTATTCTTTGGTCTGCCTCAGCATGGTAGTCCCTGTGCTCCTTTGGTGCCTGATTATTTGAAATAGTTAGCTAACATTAGAAATAGTTGCTTTCTATAGCTACTTCACAGTACAAAAAACTGGGCTTTTATTTAATCTCTGTTCTTCTTGTTCCATTAGGGCATTCATCACTTCTTAGACCTCCCAGGAGCTAGCTCAACACCGCATCCGTCAGTTACATTTCCTGTGTTAGTATTTTCTGTCAATACAACACAATAATATTGAGGCATATTATAGGCAGTTTTACATTGCAGAGCTAACTAATATAATTCAAGATAATGAGCTCCCATTAACTGTTTGGAAAATGAAGTCTGCCTGAAGCGCAGGGTATATTAGAACATCTAAGACATACGGCTTTTGTCTGACAAGGAGCAGATAGGAGTGAGACATACATTTTTTAGAAAGTGCAGAGCCCTTGGAATGATATAAAAGGTAGTTTTCTGCTATTTTTGGATAAGCAATGAAACAGCCCTTAGTCTGCCATTACTGGATGCTTTTGAAGATTGTACTTACATTGCCATTAACAGCATAAGATGTGGGAGTGACAGATAATTTGTTGTGGTTAAAGCTGAGTGTGGTTATGCTTACAGTAATCAAGTGAATGTCATCCATTTTGAGAAAAAGCATAACACTTAGGGTTTTTTAATTAAGGTACGAAGATGAGTGTTTGTACTTGTCTTACTTTTAATAGCAGAACATGAGATACCAGTGGATAATTTGTTACTGTTGTTAAAATTGACAACATTTACCTTAAAGGAATATTGTACACAAGCCACCTTAACTCATTTAATTGTGAATACTTCCTAAGCTGCACCACATACCGTGTTTATTTTTCCCTCAATCTGAGCACTTGTGAGGCCACACAGTTGGGTGACACAGGGGATCCAGCAGAAGTCATGACAAGACAAAAATTCTCTGTGAACTTTAATGAAAGATCACATCTGCTTCCAGGGGTTGAACTGAGGTTGCACAGACAGTCTTGGTTTTTTCTATTTTTTTCTAACTTTGAAGTCTCTGCCATAGCAATTGCAATACTAATACCTCTATGTACTTTTAAATGTCATTTCTTATAGTTTTCAAACCTGTAAAAAGTGAACACAAAAGTGTTCATTTTTGGACTGTACTGATCTCCACACCTGTTATCAACAAGGCAGAGATTTTAGACTCATTACTCACAATGCTACTACTTGAACCATCAAACTGTGTTTTACACAGAAGGTGTTTTGAGACCCAGCAATTCAGTTCCAGGAGAACCTGCTCTGCAGATCCTTCCTGCTCTGCTTATCTTCCCTTTTGTTGCAGTTTTGCCTCTTTTACAGTTCTTATTTCTGTCCAGTCCGTCATTCCCTCGTCTTATCATTATCTTTGCTCTTCTTCCAGTCCTGTCCCTTTTCTCTTGCTTGCACTTGTTCCCCCATCCCTGGTGCCCGTTGGCTGTCCTCGATCCCCTACAACACTGAAGCTTCCCTACTGGAGGTGGAAACTTTGCAGAATCTGCAAAACTCACCAAAGGTAATGTGTTATCCTCCCTTAAATCTCTCATTCAGATCCGCCTGCTTGGACATGCCTACGAAACACCCGGTGGCAGCTGGGTGCTGTGTCTGCAGTGAGTGTCATTCAGCCGTTGTTCAGAAACATTTCGCTGCTCCCTGTCGCTCCTTCACTTCATTATTTCTTATTGCTTCTCATCATTAAGTTAATTATGAACTCTCTTGGGCACAAAAAGTCTCTTTGTTGTGTAGTGCCTGGCAGGAGCAGCACTGCAGCAACACAGATGATGACAGTATTTTAAAATGCATGCCTTCATCACAAACATGTAATCTTAAAAGCCCAGGGATGAAAACCTCAGGAATGGACCTCTGGAGCAGGTTATTACCTGTCATACTACACCTCATCACTTTCTGAAACCTACCTTCCCTAAAGTATTAACCAAAGTCATCTTCCAGTCCAGTCCTTCAATACCTTCAAAGGGACTGAGGGCAGGAAGTTATCCTGAATCGTTCTCATAGTTGTTTAAGCCTGTAAAAATGCACCTACTCCCTGTTGTCTTACATGTAGTCCTCAAGCATCCATAGAAAGACTAAGCATAAAAAGCTGGGTTGCTCAGATGGTTTTACTTTCTTTGTGATTGCAAAATGTAATTGATGAAAACTAGCTTTTCAGACGCAGTGGGAGTATCTGTAGATAAGTCTCAGCTTTATTTACATTTGTCTTTGTCTTTCACTTATAACCATGTTAATAACAAATAAATTTGAAATTTCATTTTCTGTTTTCATCAAAACAAATTAAGATGGACTGGCTTACAAAATCATTATTTTAAATACTATAAAATATTTGCATTTTCTATGCTTACAAATAATGCATTGATCTGTGTATTTTACTTGTTACTCCTTGTTGTACTCCCAGAGGGCCAATTGTATTCTGGTAGAGTTGGATAACCAATATTGTGAATACTACCTTTTTTACTCTTGGGATTTAGTGCTATTCCTGTATCGAGCACACACATGCACACACAGAGAATCAATCACAGTATTTTGTGTTTTATTTTCATTGTATTAATTACATTCAAAAGCATGCTTCCAATCAGATTGCTATAATTGTTTATGGCTGTAGGTTCTGGAATCTCTACATGCAGTGACTTAGATGACTTAAAATACTTTCGATACTTGTCACAAAACAGCAAATGCAAAGAATTAGGCTTCTCTTTAGTGTTGCAATTTATAAAAATTTGGGTTGTTTTAGATCAGAGTTAAGTCATATGGCATTAACACCTAAAGAAGAGTTATATATGTATCTGAAGTTCTAGGTATCTGTTGTAGTTAGGTATTACACCACTTATAGTTTATGTAAAAGAGCACATCTTTCCCAGATTCTTCACTCCTGTGTATGCTGTAATTTTGATAATGGACAAAGGGGATGGAGCAGGAGGGGAAAGGTGAGATCCATTTACAAATTAGGATTTTATCAGTGTAATTAAAACATTTTTTGGATTTAAAAAAGTAACTGATTTTTTCTGGAATTATGTTCCATCCCAAAACTTGCATCCACCTTGGACATGGCAGGTTTGTAGCACAGTTCAAGCTTAAGGCAACATATCACTCATTTCCTGTTTTCTTGAAAGCAGGGGATGGGTCGGGGCGTGGTGGTGAGGGGGTTGCTTCTTTTCTAAAAACAGATGACTAAAGTCAGTAACACTTAGATAGGCACTAACCTGTCCAGGAGTAAGTGTATTGTGAAAATAATGAAGAAATTGCATCCAGCAGTCCTGCACAAATGTGTAACCATCAAGTTTTTGAATTACAGTTTTCCAGCTTTTTAAGTCTACTTTATTTGTGAAACAGACTACTCTGGGAACCGAAATGTCATTTTTTTCAAAAGTGTGCCTCCATGTATCTTTTCTTTCCCATCATTCAGAACACTGAATTCAACAGAAAAGGAGAAAAGAACATTATCTAAAAAAACCCCATAGGTCCAAATCTCTAAAACTACCCCATTCCCCAGCACTTTTGGTGCTGTGCTCCAGCTTTGCGCGGGGTTGTGTTGTATGGAGGCACCTCTGCCAGCAGTGATGCTGTGATCCGCCAGCTCGCCCTCCGAGAACAAATCCAGGCCAGCGCAGGCAGTGAACCAGTGACATCTGCCAGTTCAGTGCAGTTTCTCTCCCTTTTTTTAATCGCTGTGACATGTTCAGAAGCACTGTGTGCCAAAGCATGTATTGCATAGAGCAATTTTTCCTAGTTCCATATGCCTTGGCGCATCTCCATCAAGAAATGAACACCTCTTGCACCACAGCTGGATGGTTCGAATGTGGACAGGTTTGAACAGCATTTGAAGCTGGAACTACTCATGGAAAGTTCAATGCTTCCAATCCATGCAGAAAGCTCTTTCTCTTTTTTCTGATGACCTAGATGTCAGTACTTGGTGTCATATCAGACCATCTTACACCACAGTATTAAGAATAAAAATTTGCATTTTTTTTTAAGTATTATTCAGGTCTAAAGGGTCACTGGTGCATGTGTCAGTACAAGGTTAGATTAAAACAAATAAAAACCTGAAGATCAGTAATTTTACTTCATTGCTCTGTTTTCATTCTCAGTTTTTTAAGAAATGAAAAAAAGGATTTAGATTTGTGGCCAAGCATGTGGGTTCCAAAGTTTTAAAAATTTTGATTCTGATTCTGATTCTGTTCTGTTTGGTGATGAGCACAACTCTAATTCCTGGTACCTAGGTAGCTATTTCTACACTCTTTGCCACCAGGTGTGCCTATCTTTAAATCTGCTTGTGAGTGTACTGAATTTAATAGAAATATAAAAATTTTCACACAGTCACCACTTGCTAAAAATGAAAATTAAAAAAAAAAAAAAAGACTACCTGAACAACTCCTATAACAACCGAGCAAAACACAATTATGAACCTGTGAGGACAGAAGAGTGGACCTGCTATGGCCAGCAGGTTTGCAAATAAACTTCACTTTTATTTGCTCTGCTATAATGTCCACTCTGTGTTTATTTTTTGCCACTAGTCTATTGAAGAAGTGAGCCTATTGGCAAGAATATTTTCAGAAACGGCTATTTTTAAGATAATACTGCAAAATATTTGCAGATAGCAAATTTTAGACTTGGAGTTTTGACAACTTACAAGCAGAGCTGCATTCCAGCAGTTGTTTTTATCCAGCCAGGAAGCAGATACTGGCTGTTACTTCAGAGACGTTTTTCATTATTTTGAGGATGTCATAGTCAAAGAACACTCACAGATTTGATGGTCTGAGAATTGTCCTTGCTTAGAAACACCCTGCTAGTGGTAAAGGAACTTCAGTGACTTTTATCTCCCTCTTCTGTCTTCAAGAAATAGCTCCCAACAAGAAAAATACAGCTGGGTGTGTAGATCAGTGTCTACCTATTTAATCAAAAATAGCCCCTACTGCATTTTGAACTCATGTGAAGAGTCTGAATACCTGGGATTATCTGCAGAAATGATGCAAAAAATTTCTAAATAATATATCAAAAAATCTGACATAGACTCAAGGAATGTGCTAAGTTGTTCGGGCATTTTATTACATAGCTCTTAAAATAAGTTAACATCTATAAGCTTATTTTTATTAATGAAATCGTTAAATATCTTTTTAAAGCTTCTTTCCTGAGACCTTGTAAAGCATGTTGCAGAGACTTTCCACATTCAGGTTATATAATCCCTGTAAACAGGGGATTTAAAAAGGAAAAGCTGACAGACCTTTATCTCTGTGTAGCAACAACAGTTTCCATGGTAAGATAATGTTTTTCTCTTTCACTTTTTTCCCTGTTTTTATCCCTAATTTCAGTCTGTTTGTTTGTTTGTTTGCAGCCACTATTTTTGTTAATTCTTTCTGTTTGCTCTAGTCTCAGTCTTAACATTTTCCATTGCCATGGCTCTGCAGGCATCAGATGGTCCCTCAAAGCTCCAAAGGCTCTGGAGATACCACATGCAACATTACACTCAGACAGGAATGCAGCTTTTTCACCATATGTAGCAATAAAATATGGTTATATGGATTTACACAGTGGAGAGATGGAAAATGCTTGGTGAGTGTTCGTAAGAGCACCGGCCCATGGAGAACAGTATGGTCGGGTGACAATGGGAGAAGCAGCTGCAGGAAACCTGCAGGAACAGACTGGGCTGAAGACCTACTCCGAGGCTAAAAAAAAAAAAAAAAAGATAAGGCATTTGGGAAGGAGAAGTATTCCTTCCGTTGCTTTTCAGCCTTTGGGAATTGTGAACTTGCTGTTGTTGAAGTCTCCCATAGCTTTTCTATCAGCTCTGAGGAGCAGTGCTAAGATATACAGAAGTGGCTTAGGATGGGACTGGCTATTTGTATGAATTCCCAGTCCCTGAGCAGCTTCACGCAGCCCAGCTGCAAGGTGGCTGTGGCTTTTTGTCTCACAGTCCTTTCGTCTTCACTAGCACAAGCAGCAGCACAAAATCAGATGTGCCAGCAGGCAGCCAGCTTAAGGCTGCGTGGCTGCAAATATCTTTCAGTTACTAAGGGTAAGCTGCTTGTTGCATGCCAAAAATTGTGACAATATATGACAAGAAAAGAACAAAGGTGTATTCTAAAAAACAATCACAGAAATATAAACCCCCCTGTTTTCTAGTGGAGCAGTTCAGGCTGAATAGTACAATGCGATATTGTTTTGGTTTTTAATTTATTTTTTCCAGTCCTGAAGTTAGCAAACAACATTTACAGATACGAAGCGAAAACCCTGAGACTTAAGCTAACACAATGTTAGTTGGGATTTGCTTTTCAAGCCTGTCCTGAGGTGGTCTGTGCCCAAGTTTTCTATTAACCAAATGGCCAAAGTTCACCAGGGTCTCGATATTCTGAGAATCCATTTTAGTCCATCTTTGGCCCTACTTGATTTTATTTCTATTTTCAGACAAGCACAATAAGTCTGTACAGCTGATAGAGTCAGGCTACATTTATTATCAGTCTCAGTTATCAGTTCACAGCAGGGACAGCTCAGTTGTTGCTGGCTGAAACATAAGCCTCACTTATGGGGTTTATTTTCCCTTTTTTTCTCTCGAGCTCAAAGGAAAATCAAAATGTGCCTCTTTCTAGATCATTCCTCCCTAGGCCAGTTGCAGATTTTACTGTGCTTCTGCCTGTGATGGTGGAAGTTAAAGGTGGCATCTCTTACAGTAGATGTTGGTCCCATGCCCGTTCAAAAACTTTGTAGAATTTTTGCCAGGGTATGCGTAATTATCTTCTATCTTGATTAAGTACTTATTTAGGTTTAAAAGTGCTGCCTGTCGAAATCCCCTTTTCTCAAGTCATAGTGTACCAATGAGATATGGTATCCTTTTTATTCCCAGACCTATGCTGCTCTCAGATACTGAGCAGCTGGTATATTTTCTCTCTGAAATGGGTGAAGTGTTTTCTTCATTTACAAAATTGTAAAAGCCTTTGACTGCTAGGATGAAATGGGATGTACAAGTAAAGCATGCTGTAAAAATAACAAAGAAGAGAGAGCACCTTTTATGTTGTCTTTAAACCCAAGGCTTCCTTGTGTGCTCTGAACCTGCAAGTGCTATTGATTGGGAGATCAAGGTGCTGAGTCCGTCTGTGATTAAGCACTTTGTATTTACTGGTATCCCACCAGCTAATCAATTCTCCCTACCCTCCGCGTTCATTCCTATTGCCCGTTAGGGCTATTACACTTCAGAGGCTCATGTCATTGTTTAAATAATAGCCAGTCCAGTCTGTGGACCATCCTAAGTGTGCAGTAACTTTGGTAATCAGAAAGCACCACCTCAGCACAGAAGAAAAATCCAATAGCATTCCCTAATAATTTAATTTCTTAAAATTAGAAAGGCTAAAAGTTTAGATCACAATTCCATTCTTGAAGCTTTCTCAAATACACATGTGTACCTACTGGAGTCAGATTTGAGTTTTTTCCCAAAGCCTGATTTCTCTTTTTTATCAATAGCTGTCCTTGCTTCAAGAGAAAATAGATGTGGCTACACTACAGCTCAATTTCAAAATAGGTGATACTGCAGGAGTTGCAACTTGCAAGGTATCCGTAGTGTTTAATCCAGTATAAGACCTGGTGTCTGTGCTTTTCAATATCTTACAGTATCTGGCAGTCAGCCAATTCAGGTACTCAGAAGTATCTGAGAAAAACAAATCTCTGAGCTTACTTGTTCTTGCGCATTTTGGGCTTGAACAAGATGCCAGGCATGGATTGCTCATTTATGAGTGACCTTCTGGTGGGGTTAAGGTGTACTGCTAACGATGTCTACAGAGTTCAAATGTGTTGCTGAATAGAATAACACTTTTACTGAGCCTGGTATCCATCAGTACTGAAATTGGTGCGATGTGGGCAAGGAGACAGCTTCAAGAAAAGGCCGTGCAGAAGAAAGGTGTGTGTAGATGTGGGTAGCTGCCATAAGAGCAACCACAAACCTGCTTCCTCCTCTACCTCTGTTGGAGCCTGGGAAAAGTGAGTATCCTTCCGCTAGTGTAGGTCAGGGCATGGAGGGCTACTTCAGTTAGAGAGGCAGGAAGAAACAGCAATTCTCAGCAAGGCAGCAAGCTTATCTGCGCTAGGTTAATTGATTTCATTCTTGGCCTCAGGACAACAATTTTTGCTGCTTTGGTGAAAAGCCTTGAACTGAGTACAAAAGTTTGGTTCTTTCTATATAGCGGTCTCTCACTGCTGAAGCCAGTCAGAGATGAGGTATGCAGCTGAGCTCTAATCGTCACTAAAGCTCAAGGCAGAAAAGGGGGCAACTTGGCAGAAAAGCAACCACTAATTCAGCAATTCTAGATCTGAAATTAAGAGCAACTTAGCTAGATGATACCTTGTGCTTAGTTGAATGGGCAGATCAGTGGGATGAGAGGTGGTGAAGCTCTGTGATAACTTTGTTGTAATGCTCTTTACACAGGTTCTTTTGAGGACAGTAAAATTACATAGTGCAGTGATTTGGTGGACTTAACTTTAATAACACAGGGTAAAAGACTGGATATTTGTTTTTCCTGGGTTTGGTGTATGCGACAGACATAAACTATTCTGAAATTTTACAATGGAGTTCTAGGCTTTGACCTCAATCTTTGTTTCTGACACCACCTTGTAGAAGAATTATGGCGTGAGTTCAGAAGAAAATGAGGGAGTGGGACATTTCATGACATCTGTTTCACCTAAGTATTTCACATACCTTTTTTGACCACCAGTCTAGCATATGACTGATCATATGTGTGGTGCCTGTTACGGTAGAAGCTACTGGATATATTTTTCAGTTTATGCATGCTTTGTGCAAAAAATACTGCTAGTGCCCTTCGCAATGATGTTCAAAACAAGTACTTACCATTTGTTCTGCTCTGTCACACATGGTTTCTATAATCTGTTCAAAATGAATCTCTTCCTTTTTAGTGCATCCCTAATGTCTGACTGTTTCCAAGTCAAAGTCCAAATATTCTTCAAACATAAGTCAAGTGTCATTCATATAAAGAGTTCTTTGTTGCTTTTGGGGATATTTAAGTACTAGCCTAAAACAGATGCATTTGTCTTTTAGCATATAGAAATAAAATACAGGTAGCATAGCTTTTCTTTTCTTCTTTATGGAACTAAATTTATTAAGCACTTGACCATGAACCACATGTATGCGTAGGCTGCAGGTGTTTGCCCATGGACATTTAATTTTGATGCAATGCCTAAGAAAACATGTGGTCAGACAGGTCCCCCTAGAAAAGGGTGTGGTGAATGAATTATTTCCTCCACCGACTAAAAAAATGTGTGCTCCTGAAACAGACCTCAGAACAGCCAGTAAAAACTGGATGAGCACTTCTCTGCGCGAAAAGTCTTTCTTGTAGCCAAGTCATGCTCTCTGTTGAACTACAGGTAGCAGATGGCTCTGGAAATAAACATATTGGGCAGAATGCCACAGGGCATTATTAAGATCTTCAGCCCACAAAAGGACTCGCATGAATTACTTTTCCCTACTCAGGCCATATAAACTGCAGTGTACAGGACGAGACTTGAGGAAACGGAGCCGAAAATTCTGGGGCTATCAGGTAAATAAAAAGCATTGTCTTTAGGAAAACAGGTGGTAGAAAACAGGCTTTTTATGTCATCCAGTTGATTCAGAGGGTCATACTTCAAACAAATGTTAAAACAACTCCTTAAAATGCTTTATTGTACTGAAGTACATTGTCAAAAAGCAGAATGATTGATTAAAGCCTTATTTTTAAAACTTTTTTTTTTTAACAAACGCCTTATTGTATAATGAGGGAGCACTTACAATGTGACAATAATTTGGGTATGTCAATTTGTTGCTGAGGTTCAACTTACCACCAGAATCAAGCCAGAAAATCTTAGAATCATCTCTGAGTTCAAGTGCATCAAGTCAGACTTGATCTGACTCAGCAGCTTGACCAATTGTTTGTTGTATAGATCAACCTAGATAGCCTAATATTGACTGACTTAGACCACGTGGCCCTCCATTTTCCGTCTCCTTTTTTAATGACATTTCATTATTTCACTGGGATTTAATTTTATCTTTAAAAAATTCTGTGATTTTGTCTTTGTAAAAACCTGCTGAAGATCTCACAGAGGAGAGCTTTTGTGTCACCCTCTTGTTAGCAGATAGTTGAAGAAAATTGTTCTGGCTTCTTCTAAATTGTGCAGGGAACAGATCCCACCTTCATGCATTTCAGCGTCAAGGTCATATATTGGTTCCTATTCATATCTACATGTAGTTAAGGTTGTTTGGCAGCATTTTAACTTCTTTTATTTTTCTAATAACTTCTGAGAAATTGCTGCAGGTCTTACACCCTGTACTACCGCCTAGGCAAAGATCTGTTTCATGACTTCTCAATTCTATTCTTTTTCAGTCAGAACTAATAATGCCATCCAGTGACTTGGACAGCAAGGATAAGGAGAAAAAAATAACCAAACAAAAAAAGGTAAATGCTGTAAGAAGCAAGACATCAAGTTTGGAAAGAAACTGTGTGCTCATATGGTAGTGACTGCTTCTCTCAACTCTGGTTGTAGCTCACTGTACTGTGGAAAACTCTGCACTTCTACTGAGTAGCATTTTCTCAGAACAAGTTCTTTCACTCAGTCCTATGCCAATAGAATGTAGTGTCTAAAATAAAATCTTCAAGAAGACGTAATCTGATTATTTTTTTGATGATATACAAAACCTGCAAGCTTTTAGCTGAAAACTTGAAGTTCTGCCTAACTTCAAAAAAAATCTGTTGAGATTTCTTCAAACCATTTAAGGATTGTTTAAAGCCTACATCTTAATTAAGGTATTTATGCTCTGGAACATATGGTCTTACAACTAATATCTGAAACATTGGAACGACGAGACAGAGGAAAATTACGTGAAAATACAATTGAAATTCTCATGTGTTTGTTGCCTGAAGCCAAGGAGCAGAACAGGAATAGACAGTCACGTTGCAGAGTAGAGAACTCCAGTGTCTGCAGCTTAGTATAGAAATACCAAAGGTTTCGCAATTAAAACCAGGCATTTTTGTGAAGTTAACACCATGCATGAGGAACTGGTGAGGGGAAAAAAAGCCCTCATGCTAAAGAAGAGCCTTCAAATAGCAAGGAAAGTATACAAAGAAAGCTCTGAAACTGTGATCATTAATGCAAAATAATCACTCAAGTTGAAGGAAATAGACAGAAAGCTGAGAGAAAATGTAGGGCGTCATAGCACTGCAGAAGTAGTGCAAAAAGAAAAAAAGGGGGAGACACACACAACAGTGAAAAATGCGTATGTATGGGTTTCCCTGTGAGAAACAGCTCCATTTTCTGTCTCAATACTGTAGTTAACTCAGGAGGATACTTGTAGAAAGAGTTCATAAAAGTAGACACAGAAATGTCATTTGTTGCTGGGCAGCAGAGTAACTCAGGCTATGGATTTACTTGGTCACAAAACAATACAGTTCAGGGGAGGGCCCTGTCTAGCATTCCACGTGAATAAAAAAGTATATCAAAGAAATAAACATTTAAAAATGAAGCTGACCCCCCTGATGGAGTCCCCCAAGCACAGAATTACACTGATTCTAGTGGACATTCTGCAAAAAGGACTGGCAAGCGTGCAGAGAAGAGGGAGAAGATAGGAAGGATCACCAATTGCATAGGGAGGGCACAGTGTAATCAAGCCTTATCTGACATACTAGATGCAGCTACAAACATCTCAGCAAAATAACTCTTCTTGTATAGATATTTGCCTGTGCAAGCACTGTGTTCTTTCAAAACACAAAGTCGCTAACACGGAGGGTGAGCAACGTATATGCACTACCCTTCACTCATCACCCTGCCTAAAGGCACAGTGGGGGTGCTGGGCTATTATGGTAATGCTGATGTTAAATAAGGATAAAATTTCCTTCAAATACTTTTTCTGTAATATCTTTTTGCTGGGAATAAACAGAAAGCCCTATGCAAGAACAAATTTGACCAAGTCAGATTCAACAGTTGCTGCATTAAGAACTCTAAGTAAATATAGTGCTTGAGCAGCACAGATCACTTGGTCAACGTCCTCCTGACTAGGTCGTCTCCCACAGCCTTGCCACCAGTCCTTGCAATCTGTACTGCCCTTCCCATGGTGTAAGACTCAGGATTTCTCCAAGTGCTGGTTTTAAGACCTCTAATATTTTTAATTCTGATGTTTCCAAATTTTGTTTTACACTGGAAATGCTACAGAACTTGTCTGCATTTTAAGACTGGCTTTTCTTAGGATTGAGAGAGATTACTAAGACTGAGGGTGCAATTACAGCAGAGACAAGATGCTTGGATTGGTTATAAACTGGCTCATGCACCAAAATCTGTTGGGAATCTACAGCCTGACACTTGTGTAATACAGGCTGGTAACTGGCAATATGGGTGCTTCTGTTATGGATTTTGTTCTGTTTGGTATGTGTCAGGCAATAGGACAATATATGTGAAACTCCATTTCATAAGGATAACTTTGTACTGGGAAAAAGCCTAGATCAGAAGTTTCTAATGTGGATATCCGTTTTGGATGTATTAAATTGAAAAGCCTAAAGCCTGAAGCCTCCAAAGGCAACTAGATGTGGTGACTTAGATTTAGAACTGAAGTCAAGCTGAGACTTGTGCATGGAAATGTAATTTGTATCCTTCTCAAAGGAGCATAAGCCTCCTGCCACAGCCGCTTTAGGGGGCTGCGCTGACAGAGGCAGCTCTAGCCCTACCAGGAGGAAGTACCAAAGATCTTTGCCAAGTGATCCTGTTCGTCCCTCCTTTCTGTTCACCACTGACTACTGTCTACACTGGTCTTCTGTCATTTCTTCCTTCCAAAGAGACTGAGGTATTTTGATTCTTCCAGATCTTCATTTCTGGTAAATAATCTGAGCAGGAGCCTAATTCAGGTTCATAGTATTACCACTTAGAGAGGTCTGATTTCTCCCCACTGACTCCATGGGGAATCAAGGAAGCCTAGCCACTGTAACTGAAGGTTAGCCTAAGTCCAATTTTACTGCAGAATTACCAGACACAAGTATCCCATACTCTGAATGAGAGCTCCAAAACTGTGAAACTGGCTAAAATTTCCTAAGCTTCTTGTAAAAGATGTTTGTCATCTGCTGCCCGTTTCTAGCAAATCGACTCAGTGAACAGGTTTGGTTCAAAATTCAATCATAAATATTCATGTAAAACGAGCATTCTTTTTTTTTTTCACTTGCAAAGAGCACTTCCTATTTTCTCTCTGAAGGTGTGGAGAAGCCTTCTTCCAGACTTTTCTGTAGAAGATTAGTGGCTTCTTTACCTATGGTCCCTTTCCAAGTTCTTTGGCCCTCTCTATTTTTATCAGTTGCTCACAATCTTGTGTTCCAGCTCTTTCCCATATTTCCATCCATCTCCCGCATGTTAGGACTGTAGAGGAATAAACAATAGGAAAAGCTTTATTGATATAGGTGTAGATCACTCTTATCTGCACCCATGCTGTCTATTTTCCACTGTAAGAAGACAGTTCTAAAATTGTGTAGGAGGCCGCTCTATTGCATCTGAAGTTTTTGAACTCACGTAAGCAGGAAATTTAAAATGAAAAACTGACAAATTGAAATAACTAGAATTGACTTAATTGTAACTTGGGGAAGTAGTCCACCTGAACCCTCCAAATATGGCAGAAATCCTTGAATATACCATTAGATGGATTTCTCCTTTTCCATTGCTTTCTCAGTTTCCTGTTGCTGCTATTTTCTTTGTCTCATATATTTAATATCCTTTGTGGTTTAAAAGTTGCTTTTACAAATATTTGCAGCATTTGATGTTTTGTACTTGACAGATTAATAACTTCAATCTGTTTAGTGGCCTCCTGTCTCTTTAAAAGATCTCATCAGATCAAATTTAATACACATTATATGTTATAGGCTTGAGAATGCAGAAAAGTAAGTACCATGGGAGGAACTAGTTTGCATTAATTCTTTCCAAACCCAGCAACCACTTAGTTAAAATATTTTTTTTGTTTTCTTTTTTTTTTCTCTCCTTTTTTTCCCTTCCTGCCCAAAGAAACCAGGTTGAGTGCAGAGAACTCTGTGCTTTCACCGGATTTTGCAGGACAGACTCTTTGCACCCTTCTGTTCCTCCATGTGGACACGACCATAGGACTTGGTTTGCGATGTAATTGGCCAGCTGGGAATTCTGGAGGAGATATTTCCATTAGTGTGATGCTCTGAGCTTTGCTGTACCCATCTTCATGTGGGACCATGTTCAGTGCTGAAGTTGGAAAAAGTCCATGGATGCTCTGACATAGAGATCCTGCCAAGTGATTACCATCAAAAGGCATGCTGACCTCAGTGTGCTAGTTTAGGCATGAAATACAAGCTCTTAGATAAGTTCTGGAGGTATCACGGTAAGGAGGGTATTATACCAGTTGGAGTACGTGGTACAGTGCAGCCCTTTGGTGTGACATACCTGGGACAGTGCTGACCGAGCTGGCTTTGAAGTCACAGCGTGATGCCTGGGCTATTCACTTCCTGCCATATAAATTTGCACTTTGAAAAGACAAGGAGGAAGTGAGTGGGAAGAAGGCCCCTAGCTAAGGACAGACAAGAGAAGACATTTTGATTCAGGCAGATCTTCTGACTCCAGAGGCTTTTGGAGGTGCAAAAGCTGCAGCACATGCGTCTGGAAACTTGTACACTGTTCATTTTCATGCTCTAATACACACAGATGAGTCCTTTTGCTCACTGGCGACAGCCCAGAGAGCAGTTAGTGTATCGTAGAGGCACCCTGCTGCAGTATAATATAGGAATATAGCATACACTAATCCAGCAGAAAGGCTGTAGCTCTGCTCACTCTTCAACAATATGACAGCAGCAAAAGATTTTTGTTGTATAACAGACTGGCAGAATGCAACTTCTGCAAAGTCAGGTAAGTTCTTTTCATTTCAAGCCATGCAGGGAATATACCTCTACTTACAGTGTTGTTTTCAAACGTGCAAAACCAAAACACAAACAAGGTTTTACTGCAAGGCCCAGTCCAGGCAAAATATGGCAGCAGTCATAGCACTTCAGAGAACTTCATTTTCTGTCATCTACTACCAGTATATAGACTTTTCGTTTGAAAAGCAAACAACACACTATATTTTGTGAAAATAGGAGCAATACCAGTAAGTGAAATAATCTCTGACTTCAGCAGGTCCTCAGTGTCAGTTCTGGGACTAGTTCAGTCTGGAAGACAAATGGTTTAAGAGAGATGTGAAGATAGTCCTCAAAAAGGTCGCTGCAAACAGGGAAAGAATAACTTGTCCTCCAGAGCCGCTGGGGAAAAGACAAAAAAAATAATGGGTTTAAGTTGCAATAGAGAGGTTAATAAAGTGACTGCTGGGGGCGGCTGTGGAATCATCACTGCTGTGGGTGCCCACGAGCAGCATCAGCAGACATCCCCCAGCAGCCGTGGGGCAGAAGAGCTCCTCCTCAGAGTGGGAATGGGGACGTCCCAAAGACCCCCTTCTACTTTTTGCTTCGCTTTCACTTGGTAGGCATGAAGCACAGACCCTGAATTCAGTTGCAAACTGTTTTTGAAGTATGTATGCATGTAAGAATCTTATTATTGGTGGTGGAGAGTGAGAAAAGATAATGGAATTTTCCTTGAGATGTCAGTTCTAAAACAAGTGTCAAATCGTATAATGAAGCTTTATTTAGGACAGTGCTTAAGGAATATTTTCTTTTATAATGTTAATGGTATTAAAATGTTTTATTTTGGGTTAAGCTCAAAATAGCACTCTGAAAGCTCAGAGTCCCTAGACACTTGCCCTATTATGAAAGAATTTTGAAAATACACCCCAGAATCTCTACCTCTACCCAACCTCTTGCATACTCCAGTCTGACATGGAATTAAGTGTTTACTACGGCCATAAACATTATATGGATTTAACCTGTTTCTCTGAGCATGAACTGTGATTCTATATATTTCTCACTCTCGTTGCTTTGCTGTAACACAGCTAAAGTTGTTAAATCAGTCTTACGGTATCAGAGCTGGTGATGATGCTAGAGACAAAGGAAGAAAGGGCAAGGATGCATCTGGATGATAGGGTAGTTAGGGGCATCTCTAAGCTTAGGATGGTTGCATCCCCGCTAGAGCAGGGGTAGCCCGAGCAGGAGCCTTGCTCAGCCGCTGAGTTTCTCAGAGCAATGGAACCATACGGTTTGCCCTGACAAAAGCCAGACTGCAAGCCACCAAGAGGGCTGTGTAGCTGGCTGAGGACATTAGCCATGTTGTAAGCATGAGTTCTGAACTAGCATAACAGTACAGATATAGTCCATGCTTTTCACTATTTAGGAAGATTTCTGTGCCTGCTAAACATCTGTCACTATCCGTTTTCTGAGCTAGCATTAAATATTGCTGTAAAATAATTCAGTTTAGACAGTATTCTAAAAGATCAACTTATAACAAAACACAGGGGGTGTTATACTAAAAGATATAGCAAAGGTATAGGTAGAGGTCTGGGATAGCAAAAGCATATTATGTTGTGCCAGAAGGTCAGCTGTGTGGTTGGAAATTTGGAGAAAAAGATGAGTACAAAATTCAATTTAGGAAACACAGATTTATGGCATTATGGATTGGCTTTGTGTCCTGAAAATCTTTTGAAACTTGTAAAAGAAAGACTCTGTTTAGGAAAACATCTGACTTGGGAAGACATAGAAAAAAAAATCCATTGTTATCATGAGTTTATACACGTGAATCAAGTTACACGTATACTTAAGTCTCTTTCTCAGTCAGGACTTGCGGCCTTTTGATTTCTGTAAAGTAACGTAAAAGAAAAAAAAAAGAATAGGTACTCCAAAAAAGCATCTGTTATCATTTATGCCAATTGATGATGTATTCCAATTAGGTTCATCAAGCCCTGATATAACTGGTCAACATAGCAGTACACTGTGGTGAATTTGGCCTAATTGACCTAGACAAAAAGCTTCTGAGCATGTGACTCATAATTAGCATCTGACTGCATAAACATCTTTCCTTTTCCTAAAGACTAATAAGTATTTTGATCCCATTTATGGCCTCTAACTTCGTAGACTTTCTCTGTTGCAGTTGTTCAATAAGGCATAGTACTTACTCATTTCATTTTATGCATTTCTGTTTATTTATGGAAGATTTATTTATGGGTTTATTCAACATTGCATGGAATCTCCCATAATTGTGCTTTGTCATGTTGTGCATGAAGTGCATCTTCATTATCCATTATAAGAGTACAGCAAGAGAGCACTGAGACACCAGGACAAAAGAAGAAAAGCAAGTGAGAGCAGAAATGGTAACATTTCAGGAGAGTTTGTGCAGAGTTATGAGACTCCAATGCACCATGCTTCGTGAGAATAAGAAAACTTAAATTGCAAGAACGTCGGGGTTTTTTTCTTAGGTCACAATTTAAAAGACTTAGTTCAGGAAATATCTAAACAGTATTAAGTAATGCCCCTTGTGTTGATGGACTGTAACTTTATTTACAAATTGCATACAAATTATGCAATTCAAGACTTCTGTTCAGGTCTTGGGGATATTTTTTTTCCTTATTATTTGGTGGGCTGCTAATTTCTCGTTTATTATTCAACTAGTTGCTTCACTTGCCTTGTGTAGACATGACTTCTGCAAAATTGCATTCGGATTGCCCCAATTGCAAAATTGCAATAATTGCCCCAATCGGGGATCAATAGCCCACAACTCGCCCTATGTATGCCCAGGTTTCCCTGTACGTGGCCTCTTTGGGGGCTTTCAATCTTTGCCTAGGATTTGTGGATCTCCAATCGCCTGACTGCTCTGAGCAGGCTGCAAGGATGTCACAACTCTGGATGTGTCCACAGCACTTGTGCAGACCACCAAAGAAGCACGTACACGCAAAGTTCAGGATGTATTGGCCTTAGAGCACATGTGCTGAAATGGTGGTCTGTGCATGTACTCAAAATCTCCTGGGCTCTAGAAGCTTTTGACTAAATTGAACATGTGCTATAGGCCTGACTTTTCTCAGAAAACAGGTTATCTGTATTTCATGTGTGCAATTGCTCTGAGGTATCCCAGATGCATCAATTTCCCTGCCTTTGCATTATCTGGACAGAAATCCTGGACAGAAATATGGGAATCCTGCCTTTAACACGAGCAGCACTAGGGAAAAAGGAAATGAGTATGACACTATATTAGCATGCACTATATTTACACTAAATTGGCTGTTGTAATCTTGGTTGAAGTCATTATTCTTGTACCGGCTGGGCATTACTTTATGCATGACAATGTTATTTTAATTCTGCAGGTTGTATCAGCTTGCTTTGTGCTCCCCCCAGCCTTCTTTCATGTCTTTTCCCCGCTTTCCAGCTGCAAAATGTGTTGTAGTTTGATTGCCAGGCCAGTCCCAGCTTTCCACCCCTCTAAGGTACAAGATTATTGAACGCATGTCTCCTTTTCGCCTTCTAGGTGCCAGGCTGCTGGCTCTATGCAAGGTGAAAGAGAGCACAAATAGGAAATATAATTTGTACTTTCTTATTAATACTGTATCTCTGCTATCATTTCTCACCTCCTTTGTTACTGTAAGTGCTGTGCAGAATCTCATTAGTGGTCATGCTTTCTGGTTTCTGTTCTCTGTTTTAAATCTGTTTCTCATTTCCTGGCTGTTAGTTTTTGCTTGAGGGTTGTTTTAATTTATGGTATTGTCATTCTGACTCCTATTTGTGGTGTGAGATGATGGTCTGTGTGCATTTCTAAGAGTTCTTGTAGCTTTCCACATTCATGTAATTCTTTCTTTCAAGGACTCCCACGTTCATGTTATTTTGCATAATGTCATTGTTGTCTGGATAAAAATTATTGCACTTTTAAGAATCAGTAAATATGATTATCATCTGATTTAAAGTATTTTGAGGTTTGCATTTCAGATGGAATTTTTTGACACCAGGCTTTTTCCATGTCAGCAAATGAGCAATTAAACAGCTACACAGATGTTTTTGAGCATCTTTCAAGAACATTTCATTGCAATCTACAGGACGGTGCTTTTGCAGTGAGAGATCAGAACGCTTAGGTCCAGCTGGGACAAAGGAAATCAATGTCTGGTGGGTGCTCTTCTGCATGGCATCAAGAAATAGAGTGTTTGCCATAAAGTAAGAGAGATTATGTCGAGAAATTAGCCCATACCTTCTTTTTGTCTCTTGGAATTAAGCATGAGTAGAAGCCATCTTCTGTTTAAAAAGGAGAACTGTATTTGAGGGCTGCCAATCTCTAACATTAAAGAATCATAAATTGCTCTTCCCAAGCACAGAAGTGTCTTGAAGTCACGAGGTCTTATGAAACATTGGGAGGGGGAAGAAGTATTCGCTATTTGGCTTCCCTGCCTTTGGGACTGATATTCACATGATCACATTTTATTTCATACCCACGTGGGATGAATGTATACTCCAGTTCAACAGTGCGAATACAAAGTTTCAGAAGCTCTGGATGTACAAAAAGGTCGACTGTTTGTAAGACTTCAGTGATTTGGTGATGCTGACATCTCTGGTTTGTGGGTTGGTTTTTTCCTTCTCTTCATGGGTTTAAGAAAATTGTGTTTCTGTCCTGGTTTTAGAGAGTGCAGTTTATGAACTTAATATTTTCTAGCACATGTCCATTTATCTTGGCTGTTTTCTTAAACAACACAAAAAGCTTTTAGGATTTACATTCCCAGATGTATTTCCAAAGAAAAGCATCTCAAATCAGCCACTTCAAATGATAATTTTGATGGCAATATAAGTAAAATCCAAAACCTGTCTCGTGAGTAGCCTGAAGAGACGTACACTTCTAAGGTTTATATCTGAAATCGTGCAACAATATACATATGTAGGTAAGGTTAATATGACCTTAGCTTTGGGGATGTTCATAAGTGTTCAGACAAGGCAGTGCTAAACTTGATGAGTGCTTCAAGCTATTTTAACTTGGACCTTAACTTTCAGCACTCTTGCCAAGAAATATGACTGCATTTGATCCATCTAGGAAGTAGATGGTTTTTCAGGTATCGATTTGGCCTGGTGAGCATGAATAAGAGAATTTTGCATTGCTTTTGAAAGTGATAAAATCATCATTTTAGTTTTTATACACTTATTAAATATTTTCTCCATGTTGATGTTCTTGCCAACTTTTCCTAATTTTTTTCTCAGGCCCAATATCTTCCATATTAAAGAACTAATTTGCTGCTTATCCACTTTGTTGTGGTCTTTTCTTCCTTTTACTCAAGTCTAAAATCTGAACAAAATATTTTTTCTTTTATTCTGCCTGAGGCCAGCAGAGGGCAGGCAGGAACACAGGAGATATGTGCTACTCCCTCCTTGTTTCAGGGCAGAAACTTGAACCTGGCAGTCAGAAGTCACCAATGGGGAAAAAGCAGGGCTAGAGCTCAATTCTCTGCATAGTATTAGAAATGTAAATCATGGAAAAATACATGTGTGATTGAGATGTGTTCCTATTCAGTGTGGTCTGGGCGCCTAATTTGGAGAAAGCCCAGTGGAGGCTCAGGCTGCTGCATGACAAGTGCAGATGAATTCTCCAGGGCCATGAATTGTGGAGGTTTAGCAGGCAGTTTTTCAGAGGCTAATGGCTGGTCCAGAACTTGGTGGAATTTTATGGAGAGGGCAAAGGTATACTATTCCCCCAGTACCTTCTAAGCTCACACTCCAAAACATGGGGCTGTCAGAGCCACCACAGAAAAGGCTGCCAGAAATGTTACTATGAGGAAAATGAAACTGTGTACCCACTAATCTTCTCAGAAAAGGCAGGGTTTGTGTGTGGTCCTGTGTTTGGGGTTTTTTTCCTGGAGTTTGCTCCCCTAACTTTTACAAAAAACAAACAAATAAATAAAAATCTTAAGACAGAATGCCAACGAGGAAAGTATCATCCTGATTGCTTGAAGATTGGTAGTTGTAAACAACAGGAAAACACCTTATGTAATGAGCAATATCTGATTTCCTTGGCAATAGTGAAAGAAACTGCTCAGCATGTAACTATGTTTTGATGTATTTAACTCCATCTGATGAAGACACTGGGTGAAATCGTGGTCTCCCTGATATCAGTGGAAATTTGCTATTGAAGCAGGGTTCCATTCTTTATTAAGATAGGTTACTACTTTACATCTGAATGTTGGGTTTAGAAACTGATGTGACTAATTAAAAACTCTACTCACCATCAGAGGTATCTAAGGAGACAGGCACAGCTGAACAGTGAATACTAACAAGTATCAACTTGTTAGAATCAAAAATCTAAATATTTTACATCAAAAAAAGCCTAGGGTGTGTTGACAGATCATTGTAGCTAAGCAGCTCCTCAAACCAAACCAGGCAAGTTGAATTTTGTTAGCAAATTTTACACCAAAGAAATTTGCAAAGCATTGAGAACTCAGCCTTCTTTTGATTTCAGTGGTTGGTGACTTTGGGTATCTCACATACTCAGGCCAATGGCACCCAATTAAGTAATCCTTTATTTGCATCAATCAATAGTTTCATAAATAGGGATGAGACAGAGCAATACTTGAAATTATGAAACCCATGAGAGTACAGGTGCAAAGACATGAACGTCTTTAATTAAAAAGGAGAAAAAAAATGGGACTCCGTTGCTGACACTCTCTCTTCTGACTCACACAGCTAAGAAAATCTGCTGCATGAGATGGCAAGCCATAGTGAAATCTGCTAATCAGGAATCCTGGAAACCCTCAATGATGGAGTCACTTGGATAGTCTGACAGCAGGAGCTCAGGCACAGAAAGGGCAGATTTGTTCCAGAAGTCACGAAAGGGTTCTCAGGGAATGACAGAGTTACTGACCAAAGGAAATATTCAGTTCGTATGTGCTCTTCAGAGGGTTGTTTCTCCTCCTGGCTGGAAATGCTTTATTGCAGGTATCTGGCAATTCTGCTCTAATGACAGTGATAGAGTGCTGAAGCAAAAAAACATTAAAGGGACGACAGACTAAAAAAACTTGAGCAGGACTGTGAGTTAAAAAGCAGTTAGAAGGGAAGAAATAATCCCAAGAAAGGTGATTTTCAAAGTCCATTAAAAATTCTGATATTAAACTGTCAGCAAGAGAATTTAGATTCATTTCTGCTGTGGGTACTCTCAAAGAACAGAGTCTGAGCTCNTTTTTTTTTTTTTTTTTTTTTTTTTTTTTTTTTTTTTTGAACTACTGAGCTTTTGCTTCTCCTGCTGACTTTAAATAGAAGCCTTGGGGACACCATGCTGCTAAGAATGAGGCCTATGATCATTAACTGAAGGACCTGATCATAAAAGAAATTCTTATCTGAGTTTTAGGGCCTCTTTGCACTGGGCTTTCCTTGGAAGAGAAGGAAAATAGATGAGAAAAGAGACAGTCCAGATGCTAGATTTTTACTACTCAATCAGTCTCTGACCAGATCTGATGGTTTCCATGACCATCTTTCTGATCACTTCTTTCCAGCTTTTCTCTTCTTGTCTTCTCCACCTGAGAAACACACCATATCTCACCCTTTTTGTTTTCTTCCTCACTTCCCTGTCTTTTTTTACCACTGTCTTTTCCCATGTATGTCCCACTTACCATCTCTCTGATAAGTATTCTACTGCTTCCCTATCACCTTTTGCCCCTCTGCCAAGAATATAAAGGGGTGAAATTCCTAACGAAACCCCACACACCCTGGGAACAACAATTCTATTTGCTGCCCCACACGCCCTGGGAACAACAATTCTATTTGCTGCCATTGCATCGCTAACTGTTCTGGGCACAGCGATGGGAGGAATGCAACCTTGCATCTGTCATGTTAATGTGGACGGGAGGCCTGCTGGAGAGGAGCATCTACTGCTAGATATTTACGTGTTGCCTAGCACAAAGGAAGTCACACACTTGGTTGGCTGTTCATTAGGTGCTATCAAAACAATCATAATTAATACCATGATAAATCAGTTGACCATAATTTTTTGGCATGTGTAGCTTGCAAAGATGAGCGCATTCAAAATTCACAAAATGAATTATTAAATTGGTCCGTGATTACTTTGAATTTGTAATTTCTTTCTAAGACATGAAGATTTAAATAATCCATTTAGTCATCGTTGTTATACATTAATTCACTGTTTGGTTAGACTCTAGGCAGGCTACCATGTTAGGGTCATTTTAACTACTGTTTTCATTAACGATTATTATCTGCTCCTGGAGTGTATGCAAATGAAGGTTAGTATGAATTTGTCAGAATTACCTTAACTTCATTCCATTTGTCAGGCATAGAGGGTTTGAATCTAGTTCATTGTTTTGGGAAAGCTGTTCTGCACTTGTCTCTTTAATTTCATTTTGCATGCAGGGCTGGTGGTTTCTGCACTATAGCCCATGCTTCCCATGGGGGCTTCGTTTGCTCGCGAAATTGCCTCTGATGGTAACACCGCACTTCAAGGCCTGCATGGGTATTCTTTGGTGCCATTGTGCACTATCCATGCATGTACCCTACATTACTATGTCCCTTTAAGAAAATAGTGATATTTATTATGACAATAAATAGTCTAAAATTCACCGTGTAAGTTGAGGGGCAGAAAATGTTCTCTCTCCAGCGAATGCCAGTCTGCACAGAAAGCAGACTTAATATAGAAGTAAGCAAATCTGAATGGATTTTTTTTATTCCTTTTTACATAAATACATGATAAAAAAAAACGTTAATTAGGACAACACAGTTGTTCCTTGTAGCTACATAAAAATACTAGAAATCATTAAACATTATCTTGTGTTTTATTGTACACATGGAAATTTGTAGCTGGCTTACTGATTAATAGGCTATAGGAAGGATGGCGGTAGCATAGTGACGCTTGGCCTGGGATGATAGCTTGTGTGCTTCCTCCTCCTCTTCCTCATTGCTGGGTTCATGGAATAGAAGAAAAACATTGGATTTTACCCTGGTTATAGTGTTCCAGGTACTTTCCGCCCTCCTTCTCTGTCTCCATCTCCTGATGAAAAATGGTAAGTTAACACTAAGGCAAAGAGGTCATTATGGTGGCAGAAATGTCAATACATCTGACTCCTTGATGACAAATGCTATATCTTTCTTTCAGGCTTTTACAACCATTAACTTCACTGATGTTACTCTTAATTTGTTTACACAGATATAAGTTAAAGCAGAACGATAAATTCCTCCATATTCTTGTCACGCAACGTTGAGAAAGAGAAGTAAAAAACAATCCAGAAGCTTTTGATAGAATAAAAGAACAGGGGATGCGAGTTTGAAGAAAGTCAGTGAAGCAGCAGGGAAAGCAAGCAAGCACATCTCTGTTGTTCGGGGATTTCATTCCCTTCCTGGTCTGCCCTGCAATGGAGGATTTCTGCTGCCTGGGCAGGTGCCGTACAGCAAGGAAAGAGGGGGCCATCCACAATCTCTTCAGGGATCTAGACCCTATCAGGGCTCTCCTGGTACACTCCAGAAACAAACCTGGATTTTTTTTCCCACAAGATCATTTAAAAATTCTACTGTATTGCTTGATAAATTTTGATGTAAATTATATAGCAACTGACTTACAGCTGGTATTACCACTATTAAGAGACCCAAAACAGCTTCCTCATTTTGCTTTAAGATATCCAAGTTTTAAAACAATCAATGTTTTAGGAGTTCATAATGAACCAGGTCAAAAAAACATTAGACACTCAACAAAATCAAAGTGCTTCTACTGTAGTCTTCCATTAAGGTTGTATTTCCCTCCTGCTACCACTTTCACCGAGTCATACATTAAGAAAGCAGTTTCCAGAAGTAGGAAATCCATTTCCTTCTGAAGTACAATATATTTGAAAGGTACATGATCCAATCTGAAGATGTTCATATAAGCAACTCTATTTTGAAACAAATTAGAGGTCAAAATATCTTGTTGTTCAGTTTGAAGTCTTGAAAAGTCTTATTAGCAATACCATAAGTAGTCTTATAAGGACTCAGTTTCAATCTCATAGAGTGTCAGATTGAAGCCTGATACTTTTTTTGGTTTGGTTTCTTTCTTATCAGCAGAGGGTGTAGATTGCTTCATCTAAACAAAATGAAGCAAACAGCAGGTATACACTGTTGCCTCTTTATTGACTGGAAAATATCAACGGTTCACACGCACATTTTGGCTTGACTGATAATATGTTTAAATGAACAATTTAAAAAATCTGAAGAACAGGTATTCAGCTTATAGTGAAATTCAATGATATTTAGTTATCTGCCTTTGAAAAGTCTTCTCATAGTTCTACTGTGGTTAGCACAGGTTTGTTTTTTTTTTCCTAGAAGGAAAGGCAATAACACAAATACAAACACTGTGTAAAAAGTTTGCCTAACAAAATTGCTGGCAGTTAATCTCATTCTGACCGTCCCATTTCCAAGCTTCCTACAGGCTAAAAGGAGAAAAAAAATGAGTCTTGAAACACAGACAAATGTTAACAAATGGCAGCTGTTCCAGTGCAAAAATAGGATTAATTTCACCTAACTCTAGGCAAGCAGAAATATTTCTAACACATAAATTTGGGTATGCTCTCTCTGTAGTGATTGAAAAAAAGCAACTCCTGTACAGCTCACCACCACCTTGAGCTACGTCTGCATGGGCAAGCAGTGCAAGAACAGCTGGTCCTGAGCACCCAGCACAAATATGATGCCGTTTAGTACGGAGAAGAGGTTTGTACTAGCCTGAGTCTGGCCAAGAACCCGTTTGCAGTTGAGCATATTAGGTGCCCACCTGGAAGGCAGTTTCCAGCTGTGTTTCATCAGGTTGTGTTGTCCATGGCTGCTCCACAAGGTCAACCAAAGGGTGCTCAACAGGAGCAGCTTCTCGAGTGCCTTCCCGACATTGTGTTAACAGGGGGTAAATTCCCCCCCATGGGTACTTGTCTGTTTCCATTTTAAAACAGGAAGGTATGTTAAACTTGATGTCTAAATTTTAGATAGTTAAAATTAGGTGTAAAAGGAATCCCTGGAGTATGGAAGCCATTCCTTAACATCACTGATTCTCAAGAATTCATCTTCTTTGCAAGCATTTCTCGAATCTAAAGGGCAGACAAAGCTTCAGAAATAGCCATTTCTCCCTGTCTCAATTTCAGAACAAAGAGAGGAAAAGAAATTAGTCTGCCACTTCCAGTAAAATAAACGTTCATAAAATAAATTATTTTTTGCTTTATGCATCATCAGATTCTGTTGGTATATATAGTTTGTGACTCGGATTTTTAAAAATTCGCGTGTAGATTACTGTATTTCATGAAGGACTCTTGATCACAGGGATTACTGAACATTATTTTCCCCATAGCCGATACCTTCTTACTGAGGAAGTTCCAGTGGGAATGCCTTCCCACTCGTGCAAAATACTTCCCATCTGTAATAGTGCTGTTTCTCTGAACCTGTTACTGATTGTGTGACAGCTTTGTTGTATTTACAGTTGTTCGTGTAAGGAAGCTACACATTGAACATATGCTTCAGCTGTTTTGTTATCATACTGTAGAAGCAGAAGATCTGTAAGGGAAAGCCATCTCCCTTGCAATCATTTGTACTTCTGCAGAACTGCAGCAAGGGTTTTCTGGGCACGCAGTAGTCCATAAGACAGCTCCAAAAGGATGAGTCAGTGATACGTTATTATAAATATGCTCATGTACTGTAAGGCATAGAACTGTTTGGGCTTTTGCACTATGGATGATGTTGTATTCTCTTACACTTTCTGTCTCCTTTTCTTTAATTCTCATCATGGCTATCAAGGGAGTTAGGGGATTTTTACAACAGTCTATGCTTTACATTTGGAAATGATCTTGTGAAGGACTGCCAAAGGAATAGCAAAGGGACAAATCCAGCAGCAAAATCCTCTGCCCAAAATGTTGACTGAACCCTGCAACAAGCTGCAAAGTTTAGTTCTGTCCTAGGGCATGTGGACCAGCAGCAGAGAAGGGGAGCAGATCATCTAATTCTCACTGAGGACACAATTCCTGGAAGAAGCCTTGGAGAAGTTTTCATGTTCTCTGAGTTTAAAAATGAATAAATGTAATACAATAACTGGTGAACAAGACTCAGTGTTCAAAGTTCAGCTCTCACTGGGTATATCTGCAGTTTTCAGAACAGTAGAGGTTTTTATTTTTCTTCTTCTATGCAATAAATAGCAAGGTTAATTTGATTTTATAATTCTCATTGTGGCTTTTTTATTTTACTGTATTTCCTCATTGAATCTGAGACATAAAAATGAATTTTTCTAAAAATTATCAAGATTAATATTCAGTCTTACCAACTAGAGAGCTGAGATATTTGTACTAAAGGTTTCTCTTTGTCACCTTTCTTCTCTAGGAAATCCTAATCTGAGAGGTGGAAAAGCTCTGTAATATGTTTTCTACAGAACAGAGGTTTTACTTCACCTTCTTCATTCTATTTAGTTTTTTCCTTTCTCCTTTTCTTTTTTCCCCAGTGCCACAAAATTTTTAAATGCCTCCAAAACAGAGAAGCTTCTCAAGCCAAGAAGTACACTTAGTGTGAAAAGCAAAACAAAAGAGTGAAGGAAAATGCTTTATAAATGACCCTGCCCAGTGCTGCTCAGTAGACAGGAAGTGTAGAGAGTGAAGGCACATTTTAAGTGTTTAGAGTAAATTTAAGATCTGAATCCCTGAACTATAAAACCTTTGTACTTGCTAAGATACAGTAGATACAGAGAAATGGGGAAGAAAAAAACAAACAAAACAAAACAAAACAAAACAAAAACCAAACCTGCCTGTGGGATTAGCAAATCATGAATGCATTCTGCAGAATTGGGATATAAACCTTTTATTTCATTTCATATCAACCCACACAGCCTGAGGGTTCATTGTCCCCTCTTGCTTTCATATTCAGATACATTTCATTTCATGATAAAAGTGATACATTCGATATTTACAGACTAAATCAAGATTTTTTCTAAATCAGCCTTTTTTCAGTCATATTTGACTTACTTAAGCCCCACTGTACACACTGAAATCACACATGCAAAGTCTTAGGAAAGCTATTTTGACAGTTTTCTCTAATAAACTCTAATCTGAAAACGTGGGCTTGTCATGGGAAAGAAGCTCTAGAGGAGTAAAACTGGGCTCAATTTATACCTGTAACTGAAACCTAGCTGATTCAGTATTTCAGTTGTGAGGATTATAGTTAAGACTACACCTTCTGACTTTCCATGTCAAGTTGCGTTAAAGTAAATTCTGTGCGTGTTATGCTTGCTGACTATAAATTCCTATAACTTTAAGCATCGTGATCATACTTGCTTCATGTGTAAACCACCCTCTTTTTTTAATCTCAGACTGACATTATTCCAAAATATTTTAAAAACAGTTTTGAGGAGCATCGAGGTTTGTCAGACCACATTTTAAACACAGCAAGGAACTGGTTGCTCTCCTTCAAGACAAGCATGCAGAGAGGTCTTATCTCAGGACAAACTGTTCAGAGGTAGTCTGTGAGGAAAAAAAAAAGCAACCCTGCCTGAATGTGTTCAGCTTGATAAATGAAGAGGAAGGGGTTGTATCTAGGGTAGGAGTTTGTGGGAGAAGGTTTGGCCTTTTTCTCTTTAGGAAAAGGGCAGAAGTAAGAGATTCCCAAGATAGTTTCCTGCAAGAAAGGAAGAAAATCCTTCAAATCTGCTTCCTTTCTTGGCTTTCTCTTTATAAGAGTTTGTTTTCCGTTTGCAGCTATGTCCCTAATGAAAGGTAAAATCTTTGAGACAAATCAGTTAGTCCTTTTTTACATAAGCTGGGAGTTTGAATTAAATCCCAGACTTTGACAAAAAGACATATTCACTGTTAAAGGTTCAACTCTTTCTCAGAGATTCTTTTTCTATCTTTTTAATAAAGCCCTTTTGTTGTACAAACACCCACTTTTTGTGGTGTCTGGAAATTTGGGTGTGCTTATTTTTAGACAATGGATCTCCACAAATCAGCAATAACTTATTTTATATTTATTGAGATATGAAAGCTTATTTTCAGTGGAGTCAATGTTCTTTATATTTGGAATTTTCCACTGTTGCACAAATGCAGATTTGCTTTCTGTCATTAACATTTCTGCCAGTGGTCCTGCAGATTTATCACAACTGTAGCTTTCCCGAAGTCTTTGCTTTCTTGTTGTTGGGAATGTCTCTGATGTCAAAATCATTGCAGCAGCTGCAAACCGTGTGTGCAACCGAAGTCACCTTCCCCTTCAGTACATTGGCTCTGACAGATTTGGACCTCTTAAGTATGTGAAACAGTCCGTGCTACTGGAAGATGGGCAGTAAGATAACAACTTGCAAGTTTTATATGGGCACAAGAAAGTTATTTTAGAACTGATATATATATACAGTTCTTTTTATAAGGAACACAACTTTGTGGTCCCAGTGGGGAGAAGAGAGACAATTTTAAAGCAAAGATGCTCCCAGCTCAACCCCTTTGACCCATCAGACTGGGTGCTGTATCTGAACGCTAGTCTTGAACAATAGCATAAATTGCCTGGTAACATCCATGACTGGGATTATTTTTAGATTGATGAGAAATGGTTTGAATTACAGAAACTGGATCTAAAGTGGCCTTTAATAAGTAAAAATATTGGTGGGTTTCCTAGCCAGGATTATGGTTTGGACTGTTATAAAGAGAGGCCATTTGTGAGTCCTGTTATTAAGTTCCTGCCTTACTTTCCCGAACACTGAAGAAGCTGTATTTGGAGCCAATACCTGCTCCCTGTCCAGGAGCAGTTGCTGCCATGGGCCTGGGTCTGTCTTCAGTCTTTATTCCAGGGGGTCTCAAGAGAGGTCAGCAGCACTCGGGAAGCCCTAAGCAAGCGGCAGTGGGTGATGTGTTGTTTTGCTCCAGCTGCTTCCCTGAGCTGAGAGCCTTTGCGTTCGTTTACACGGGAAACGGGATGCTCCTCAGAGGAAGGAAGGGCTATGAAAGTCTGTGGTACTTCACTCCTTGGCTTTCTGTGGTGCACCAAACCCTTCGCAGGACACCCAGTGCCAGCAGGCCTGGCCGGGGTCGGTGTAATATCACCATTCAGGCGCAACAAGCCTTGAGGGGAGAGGCTAAGGAAATGTGACCCAGAGATTGCTGGGCAAAAATCAGCTTTGAAGGCTTATCCTCAGTTTTCAAAACCAGAAGATACTTCAGAAGCAATGTCAAAATACACTGCTGGAAAAAATTACATAAAACCTGAAACACAAAAGCTCATTTTAAAAAAAGCTTTTTGTATTTTCCAGAACAATTTGCATTAAAATAGCTCCTCTTTAAAAAAAAAAAAAAAAATATATATATTTTTGATCTGTTTTTCAATCTGTTATTTTCGGTCTCTTTTATTCTGGTGATCTCAGCAAATAAGCATTCACTGTGCTCCGTCCAGATCTTTTCTATTCAACTTTTTCTTATCACCCCCTCGGATTAACCGGTAGAACAGAAAGTATAAACATCCCCTGAACACTTTGGTACCGGCTTAATTCTAACTCCCTCATTGCAGGTTGCACTCACCTGGCTGACAGTGCACTCGAACAGAAGGAGAACTCATTCTCTTCTGCAGACTCTGCTGTGAAAACAGTCATTGGTACCAGAAGACAGAAACATCTCCAACCATTGCAACTATTTGCTCATAGCTGTGTGTCTGCAGCCTCAGAGTCATGGGGAAAAAATTAACGAGCATTTGGGACAAAGCTTATGGTGAGGAACGGACCACACGTCTGTTACTGTGGGACTCTGGGAAGCTTAATTTCCCAACTGCTAGAGGAGTTATTGCAGAACTGTTCATTTTTTAGCTAGTCCCCGAAGAAACTGAATTCCCCCTTCATCTGCCATACAGTGTTACAAGCCCAACCTGTACGATTCAGGGGTTTTCTCTGGATGAATTGTTAAGAGATTTCTCCCCTATGAATCAGATTTTATTGGGGCTTTTATAATTGCCAGTGATTTGAATTCACTCCCCTGCAGCTCCTTCCGTGAAGAATAATCAATACAGTGAAATGATTCATTTCTAGCACATTACTTATTCTCAAGGTTTATTCTTGCTTACACTTCTGCATGATGTGGATGATTACAAGACAGACACAGTAAAATCTTTAAATGCAACGAAGCACCGGCATTTCATTTAAGGTTGTTACATAGTAAAAATACAGGTTTTAAAGGCATTAATGTGTCAGTTTGGCTTATAACATTAAAAATAGTTATGTCACATTCGCTTCCTTTGGTTCATGATCCTGTCTGTTGCTAAGAAACCCTTTCTCAGGTGGCTTTGAACCTTCTCAGCATTTTCATCTGTAGCTATACTACCTTGTCGAACAGTAGGATACTGCTGCTGTGTTGCTGGAATTTACGTTCCTTGCTGAAAGTAATGAAACCATTGTGCGGATAAGTAGCTAATTCATTGCATTATGCATTGCATTGCATAAGTAGCTAATTCAAAGCATTATGCTTTCCTCTTCAGTATTCCTCGTCTCCTTTTTTTAAGCGTACCATTTAAGGTGCTAGGTAGTGAAAAAGTGTTCACAAGTCAGAGGCAGCCGTGACACACCTCTCTTAGATCTGTCCTCTCCCTTTTTGTGGCTTGGGTTTGTGCCATAAACAAAGACGCCTCTCCACATCCCCACCTGTGAGCCTTCCATCAGGCTCTCTGTAGACTTCAACCCGACAGTCTATTTCCTTGCTGTGAACCAAAATGCTCGGTGGGTTTTTTTTCTTTCTCTTTTTCGTGCTTCAAATACAGCATGTTTCAGGAGAGCTGCAGTGACAAAAGGAACAACCAGACTGTCAGGGGGAATGGTTTCTTTTAAATATCTTTTCATAGAATTTAAGCGCAACACATTCAAACTGGTAGCTGCTGATGCACAGTCTCACAAAGCGGTTATGCTGAACGCTGCATTCTTAACTGCATATGGAATACTATATAAATGTAACCTACATACACATACATACATATGTATTTATATATATGTGTATGAGTGTATAGCGTGTAGAGTGTATAGAGTGTATATGAGTGTATATATGAGTGTATAGCATTTATTTATTCAGAAAGCACATCCAGAGAGCGTATACCACCATCATCGTTTTAATCATCGCTTTTTATCAATTTTAACATCTGATAAACATTGTAAAGTTCAGCACATATTGAACTAGAAATACCTCTGAGAGAATATTTATGAATTGTCAAGCTAGAGTTTGTTTTTCAAATTAGTGAACTTCAAATCAGTTCCAAAAGAAAGCAGTCATGGTGGAAAAGATCTCCACTAGGAAAAATTAAATCAGCCAGGAACTGGATGATAATTTGAGAGGAAAAATAAATCTGACCATTATAGTATGAAGTAGCCTGATGAACTCTGTTTGTGCTCTGAGTTTTTCCTTTTTCTTTCTCCATTGTGTCAATAAATGTCTTTTTCTCTAGTGCTTTATACTTTAATAGGGATGTACATTTATATTGCCATATTTGCGATAGAAGCATATGCTCATCTAGCCCTATTTGTATGTGAAACAAACATTTGTATAGTTTGTATTTGTTAATATTGGGTCATACTGTCCTGGTTTGAGGTAAAACAGGACCAATTTTGTTCAGTAACTTTGCTTCTTAGCTGGGCCTCTTCTAACTGCTGAAATTAACAGCATATTGTGCAGACAATGTTCGCTCTCTCAGAGTGATAAGACCAATGTTTATAGCTGATGCCCAGGCATGGCATGCGGAGAGGCTCTTGCTTATACTTACCGCTATAGCAGCCAAGGCCAACCAACTTTGTTACTTGCCACGCTGGAGGGTCGAAAGCGGAAAAGCACAGTGGGGTCCCACCTGCGGGGAGGAGCGGACAGGACAGGTGACCCAAAACTGACCAACAGGGTATTCCATCCCATCCGCATCATGCTCAGTATAAAACTGAGGGATCAAAGGGTCAGGGGAAGCTGGGAGCTGGGAGTGCTGGGAGCGCTGGCTCTGGCTCTCTCTCTCTTCCTTCAATGGCCGACATCTGAGGAGGACTCTGTTCGTCTGCCTTTGGTCCCGATCCTGAATGCAGATCCGGAATCCAGTTCCTGTCCGTCACAGAGTCCAGCCTGGGACTGCCCCAGTGCCAGCTGGTGTCATGATTGTCGTGATTGATACGGTTTTGTATATATTTCATTATTTTCTTTTTTATTTTATTATTAATATTTCATTAAAGTAGTTTAGTTCCTTCTAAACTCATAAGTCTCTTTTTCCCTCCTCTGCTTCTCTCTTTGAAGATGGGTAGAGGGGAGCATCTGTCAGTCCCATCTGGGGTCCCCCATGTCCCCAGTGGGATTTGGCCTAAACCACGACACATACAGCAAGTGGAAAATGACATGGCTCCATTGACTTCAATAGAGTTGTGCCAGGTGATGATCTATTCTGTTGTTTCATTTCACCTGGGTTTTGAGTACTTCCAAAAAACATACCAACCTGTGAACATGTTTTTCAAAAGTACAAAAAAAAGTATCGATAAAATAAATATTTCTGAATATGCCAAAGAAATCTCAGGACTGTAATCCCTAATACTCTCTGCTCCTGCAAACTTTAAGTTATACAACTTTGCTGTGCAGCATGATAGTTCTTTGTTTGAAAGGTTAAGGCAGTCTTTGAAATGTGCTTAGCTTGCCATACTGCATTTTTATTTTCAGAGAGCTAATGTTGATAAAGAAAAGAAAGAAATGTGTAGAACAAAGTTAGCTTGGATTTCCTGTGACCCTGGAGTGATTGGTGAAAGTGTCTATGATTTTAAAATTGAATAACCGACAAATATTTTGTGGTTGCACTTACAGTTATATACAATAGTAGGAAAAGGTCAAAACTTTATGAAATTTAGCCATGAAAGTCTCAGTTCCTTCACTTACAAAAGATCATTGCCATAGGTAATTCAGTATCTACAAACATTTAAATTAAAAGACAGCTGAAGTTTTAAAATTGAGACTTCCTTTTGGGTGAATAGCTAAAGAATATTGTTTAAAGGATGAAAGAATTGCTTAACCTGAGCAGTGGGCCGAGGCACTGACTTCAGCCACAAAACCATACCTGAAACCAAACTTTGCAAGAGGTCTCTAGATATTCTGGCTTAGCTAATTATTTAGAGACTTCCGTCATGAAAGTTAAATCCAGATGAATGACATACCAAAGCTTTTCAGAGCAAGGGAGTGAAAGACAGAAGTGGAGCAGAATCTGACTCAGCTTTTTGTATTTTCTCTACCAAACAAATATTTTGATAGAGTCAACAGTTCTTCTGTCACATTCTATAAAGGAATTTATCTATTTATCTATTAAAAGAAAAACATTTAGCAAATATTTTTCATCTTTAGCAGGGAGAAAATGGTTTACCATACTTCCTAGCTATTGCTTCTTTTTGCTGAAGTATGTGTTAATATTATACTCTACTTGATTATCTATTCACTATTGCTCAATAGGATTTTCTAAGACAGAAACATGGTTGAGGCAGGAACACACATGAGCAGATGACCTGTTCCAACGACTTGCTCAGAGCAGGGTCAGCCAGAGAAGGTTGCTCAGGGTTGTGTCCAGTCAGATTTTTAATATCTCAAGGGATGGAGACTGCACAGCCTCTCTGGACAACCTCTACCAGTGTTTGACCACCTCATTGTAAAAGAGTTTTCTTATTTTTACTTTCCTGTATTTCAATTTGGCCCCATTGCTTCTTCTCAGTGGAGCTCAGTGACAGAATGTCCTGGTTTGAGTCTTGCTCCATCTTCTTTATTCCCCCCATCAGGTATTTATACACATTGATAAGATTACCCTGAGACTTCTCTGCTCCAGACTGAAGTCCCAACTCCATCAGCGTCCCTTCATATGACAGTAACTTAAGTACTTTAATCATTTTCGTGGTCTTTTGCTGGTCTTACTCTAGTATGTTCCTGTCTCTTGTACCGCGGAGCCCAACACTGGACCCAGCACCCCAGATGTGTCTTCCTAGAGCTGAGAAGAGGGGAAGGGTCACCACCCTCAACCTGCTGGTAACACCTTCCCTGATGCAGGACGGGAGGCTGGTCGTTGCCTTAGTTCCAAGGGTACATTGCTGGCTTTTGGTCATCAAGTGTCCACCAAGACCACCAGATCCTTTCTCAAAAAGCTGCTTTTCAGCTAGGTAGCCCCTGGTGTGTGCTGGTGCCTGCTGTTACTCCTCCCCAGGTGCAGGACTTTACACTTCTTTTGTTGAACTGCATGAAGTTCCTATCAGCCTCTTTCTCCAGTCTGTCAAGGTCCCTCTGAAGGACTGCACAACCCAGTGGTCTATCACCAACTCCTCCCAGTTTAGTATCACCTGCAGACTAGCTGCAGATGCACTCTGTCCCATCACCCAGGTCTTTATTAAAGATGTTCAAAAGTATTAATCTCTTACCCTTGGGGTACACCTCTAAAGACTGGCCTTCACCTAAACTTTATGCCACTGATCATAACCCCTTGTCTGGCAGTTCAGCCAGTTTTCAGTCCACCTTACTGTCCATTTATCTAGTCCATACTTCATTTGCCTATGAGGATGTTGTAAAAGATAGGGTCAAAAGGCTTGCTAAAGTCACAATAAACAACATCCACCACTCTCCCCTCATCCATCAAGTCAGTAATTTCATAACAGAAGGTCAGGCATGATTTCCACTTCTGACTGCTCGTGGTCACCTTCTTGACTTTCATACGTTTAGAAAATATTTCTGGGTTTATTTGCCCCATCACCTTCCCAGAGATTGAGGTGAGGTTCTCTGAATGCTCCATCTGGCTCTTCTTGAAGATAGGGGAGACATTTGTTTTTTGCCAGTCCTCAGAAACTTCCCCCTGTTGCCAGAACCTTTCACGGATGATTAACAGTGGCCTCACAGTGACATGGACCAGCTTCCTCAGCAGTCGTGCGTGCATCTCACCTGGTCCCAGGGACTTGTGCACATGCAGGTTGTTTAAATGTTCCCTAAAGTGAACCTCTCCCAAGGGTAAGTCTTTCTTGCTCCAGACTTTCCTAGAGGTCTCAGGGCCCTGGGATTCCTGAGAGCAAATTTTAACAGGTGAATAAGACATTGAGTACCTTCACCTTGTCAGTATGCAACTCAACCTTCTTCATATCTCCTATCACCATGTCCCCTACCCCATTCAGCAGTGGGCCCACATTTTGCCTGGTCTTCCTTTTTCTGCTTAAGTATATGTGGGAGCCCTTCTTGTTGCTCTTCGCATCCCTTTCCAGATTCCAGTCCAGGTGGGTTTTGGCTTTCCTAAACCCATCCCAGCATGGTCAGGCCATGTCTCCATATTTCTCACAGGTCACCTGACCTTATTTCCACCTCTCGATGCTTCCTTTTTATGTCTGAGTTTTGACAGGAGCTCCTTGTTTGTCTATACAGGTCTCCTGCTGCCTTTGCTTGGCTTCCTGCATGTGGGGATGGACCATTCTTGAGCTTGGAGAAGGCAATCCTTGAAAATCAACCATTTTTGCTTCTTCATGCCTCTTCTTTTCAGGACCATATCCCATGGCACGCTTTGAAGCTTGTCCCTGAACAGACCAGTGCCTGCTCTCCCAAAGTCTAGGGCTGTAATCCTGATTTTTGCCCTGCTCCCTCCTCTGAGGGTCCTGAACTCCGGCATCTCATGGTCACTGCAGCCAAGGCTGATTCCAACTTTCACATCCCTGACCTAGTTTGCAAGTATGAGGCCCAGTAGAGTGCCTCTGCTCATGAGCTCCTCAATCACCTGTGTCAGGAAGTGATCATCAATGCATTGCAGAGGGCCCCTGGATTGCTTGTGCTGCCCTTCCACTGTTTCAAAATTATTTCAGATGATATGCTTCAGTTAACTAGACTTATTAAAATAACGGAAAAGTTTAAAATATTAAAAAAATAATCGAAGATGAAATTAATAATGAGAAACCACTACCCTTTGATCTTTTAAGTGAGAAAGTAGGACATAAATCTGATCCATCTGTGTGCCAGAATATGTTTAAGTTTTTTTGAAAATAATTGCAATGGGATATTTTGGCTTTTAAAAACATAAGAATGAATCCTTTTGGGCCAACATTATAATGTTTCTGGAATTTGCTTTTTATAAATTATTTCAGGGCAGGAGGTGAGCTTTAATGGGGAGGAAATGGCTTCAGAGAAGTAGTAGGGGAGCAATAAGAAATCTTGATGTCCGAAGGCCAAACCACAGAGACAGGTCATGGGTGGGCCAGCTTTCTGCTCTCCACGGTCCTCACAGGGAAGAAATTATCCCCATTTCAGGTAGTTCTTACCCATTCTCTCACTAAGTCCACAAAAGCCAGATTCCCAAGGAGGGTAACAGGAGAGCTTGGGATTTGGACAAGACAAGTAGGGAAATAGTGGCCTCTGCAGTCTTGCATTTTCCCAGACTGAGCGAGGTCAAGTAAGATGCAGCCACTGATGGGCCTTTAATAAACTTTCTGTTATTTTATTTCACGTTTTTAGGTTTTTTGAGACAGAACCATTGAGGTAACTCTGAACTAATTTTGATGGAGATTCTGCTTATAGCAGGACTGCTTTTCTGAAAAGAGGAACAGGGACCTGCAGGAGAGGTACAGTTTACTTTCTATTTACGTGCAGTTGAGAAACTGTATGGAGTGCTACTATAATTCATTTGTAGACTTAAGATCCAATGTTAAAAGGCCTTTGCTTTTGGTTTATGTAGCAGGTTTCTTTATAACACATTGACAAGTAATTTCCCATTTAGAATAAGAGTTGTATTTCAAATCAGGAGATTTGAACAGAGACTGTTGAGAATAGAAAGCAAGGTTTTAAGTGGGGCATATAAAAATGATGGTAAAACTAACAGTTTCAATGCAGAATGAAAAAACTGATAGGGGTTTTTCAAGGAGATAAGTCCATGAATAACTTCTGTTTTTTTGATAGAGCTGTTGCCAAAAACAACAACAAAAAGTGCTGGAAAAGCCTTGTTAAATCATTTAGCCCATTCTTCGAACCCCTGCCAGTGCAGGATTATTCCTCAGAGTACATTCTCCACTGTCTTGTCCAAGCTCAACTGCATATGACTCAAGCAATGGGTTGGCACTTCTCTTGGAAGGTATTTCTAGTCTAATAGATCTCATTATTAGGAAATTTGGCTAAATGTTCCTTCAGTCAGTTTTAACCCATTAATTTTACCAACATGCTACGGGATCACCATAATCAGCACATCTTTCTTGCTAGTTTTCCAGTCTTCAGCTATTTGTAGATGGCCAGAGCACCTTCTCTTTCCTCCTAGTCTTCACTGAGCTTAGTTACGATGCTAGTGTTAAGATCCTTTCTTTTTTTCACTACGCTTTTCAGGATTGTTTCTGGAGTCATTTTCATTGCTTCATTATGAATTATGGCCAGTGTGTTGACTTTGTTTGATATCCTAGTTCTTTTCATTCCCATTTCTATGCCTGTCTCATTTCACCTGAAAGAGACTAATATCAGATTTCAATTACAGCAACAAGTATTTCTGATTAGCTCAGTCACCTTTTCTCTATCCTGCTGAAGAGGGCTGTTAAGACATTTATAATATGTTCTGAAAGACTGAGACAGGTTGGCATTTTGCTTACAAAATTTTCTATGCTGTTGGCAGAAATAAGGGTTATTATTAAAAATAAAATGTCAGTTAATATTTTACATTTCGTGATTTCACATTTCAAGTGCTTTTAATTATTTTCTGTTGCAGGAGACATTAAAACTATGAATAAAACCTTCTTCCTACCTTGATCTAAAATGTCGCCCTCTCACTTCCTTATCTGCTCACGGTCTGCATCCAGTCCCACCAGGGGACTCTTCCATGGCCTTTGTCCGGCTTGGAGGGGTAAGAAGAGCCCATATTAACTTGGCAATAGTTTGTTTCTTCTCTGTTTTATAATATGCTGCAATAGACATACTCTAGTTGATGCATCCGGAGACACGTTCTTTGAAGGATGGCTCAGGTTTTCTCAGACAGCTGTCTTTCCAAAGGTCTTTTAGGTGTACCAAAGATGAACCCCAGTGGGTTCAGGACTCAGCAGACAGTTTAGCCACTGTAGAGAAGCTGTATGACACACTTTCAAACAGTTCTCTCATTCATACCTTAGAAATTATATTTATGTGGCATCTCTTTGTCCTGCCACTCTTCTTTCAGCCACCATCTTGACATTTGTTGACTAGTTCCTCAGCACCTCTCATGTGAAAGGCATTTGGTTTCTTTGTAAGAAGCTGTGAAAACAGAGTTAACCAGAAGATATTTTAAGTTTTAACAAAAAAAAACATGTTTAGTTTTTGAGTTCTTATGTGTAAAAAGTAATAACAATTTGGATTTCTGCAACTTTAAAATACAATATAAAATGGAACATACAGTTCCATGTATAGTTAATACATTATTGAATTCTAAAAATATGGGGGGCTTTTGATGGAGAGGAAGGTAGAATGACCGAGCCTTATTTTCTGCATATGCTATGCTTTTCATCAGGTAGACACATTTGAATGCTTACAGAACTCTTTTTTTTTTTTCTTTAGTGTAAAGGGCTGCACTGAAAACAGAGGAGCAAAGGAGAAACAGTGTCATGCCACGTCTCAACAAAATGCAAAGAAATGACACTTGGATGAACAGCATTTGGGCAGAGAATGCAATCGATACTGTTTCACCTCATACTTAAAAACATTGCCATGCGGCAATTACCAGCAAAGCTCAAGAGTCATTGAGAAGGAAAACCTGCTCAGTTATCTAATTTATGAACTATGCTTTATAATCCAAAGGGACAACGCTTTCCATATACTGCACCTTCCTTTTGTTTCTGGCTGCTACCTGTCCTTTCATAAGTGTTAAAGCCCCGTTAACTTCATGTATATTTCTTCCTTATGAGCTCCTGCAAAGGGGAACAGCATGATCATGAATAGATGATCTGCTAATAGGATGTGTGAAGCTGTCTTGCTATGGAAATATGAGACTTAGTCTGAAAAACATTAAGAGGCTACTTTCTAGTCCTTTCTCTCATAATGAATATTTGCCATGTTCAATAAGGTTCTGCTTATTTTTAATGTTTCAACTAAGGGGGCTTCTAACAGTTTCCTTGAAGGATTTTACTATAATGCATTGACCTTCAGGTGCTCATTCTTAATTTTATTCCATTCTACTTTACAAGTTCCTTTTGAAGGCATTGTTACTTTCTTTTCTCCTTTGTGTTTCTGTTATTATTTAAATGTGTGTGGTTGCTGTTTTTTAATCCTTGTCATACCCTATTCTCATTTCCTAACTCTGTCTTGGTTCATGATGTACAGGAGCACATGACCGACTCTTTCAGTCTTGCTTCATTACAAAGCGTGAACGAAAGGCAGAACAGCATTAGTCCAGCCAAATACTTGTCCCACCTGCACCTAGACTGTGCTTTCTCTAGACCAAAGCACAGATCTTATTTTCCATGCTTACAAGTTGATGGTATCCTGTTACCCCTCAGCACTAATTCTGATCCTGCATCTGTACTTTTTTGCCTGCAGATGATCCTGTGGACCTCAGACGGTGTTTCTGGAGGAATAAGGAGTGGTTCCTAAGGATACAGCTGCAGATTCTGAACCCCGACTCTAAAGTTTTTTGGGCAATGTCTTTGTCTTTTGTTTAACTGTAGTATTAAGCACACATAGAGTGTTTTATAAGCAGGAATAAAATGTTGTGAATCCTTAATCAGAACTGCTAATCACAGCTTTTAAATGTGTTCATACAGAAATGCCAGGATCCTTTCCACAGTAGTGTAAATCTCTTACAGCCTCACTAGTTTTAACAGAAAAAGGCGAGAGGAGGGTAAGAATGAAACAGGTTGGGATTTGTCTCCAGAGAAAAAAATCCAGCTCTGGCATTTGAGGTTACACTACAAAATACTTGTTCAGTTAAGACTGACAGACTTACTGAACAGTTACATTGTAAAAATTACAAACAGGAAGAGACGCTAGAAATATAAGTTGGTTTTCACAGATGTCAGTCTCAAAAGCAGTATCAGTGACACAGCCACTGAAAGATGTGTCAAACTGAAGAACAGGTGAAAAAAAAGAGCATCCGTGGTTTGACAAAGTACTTGGCTAATTGTCAAAGGTGGAATCACTTACAATTGCTGCTTATTATTATGATACGAATGATTTCCACAGATGCCAAAAGCCCAGAGCAAATCTTAGTTTTATTAGGCACTCTACAAACTTTTAGAAAGACGCTGAAAGGATAAGCCTCACCAATTGTGTATAATTGCCGGAAAGGAAAAAATATGTCCCTGGACTATTTGCAATGGTGTCATGTGATTACCCAGGCTTGCAGTACATTCACTTTGATAATTTGGACTCAGTGAATCTTCCTAAGTCAATTGTTTACTCTACTGGAGTAATAATAATTCCATACCTTTCCTTAGTGTTTACCACTTCCATTAACCTCAGTGACAGCCAGCACGCTGACTTTTTTCTTATGGATTTACATGGATTCGTATCACTCTTTTCGCCTCCTCTAGGTAGGTAGAATTGGAGAATCTCCAATGTCATAACAGTATGTTATGCGAATATGATCTTTATTTTATTCTCCTTGTCAGTTATTCTGAAATATCCTGCCCTCTCCTCTCTCCAGACTCTGAAAAGGGCTCCCTTAAAAGCAGCAAACTACTGGAATATGTAGCTTACAGAAACTTTAATACAAGTGACTGGAGCGTTATGAACTTGTGAAGATATGTGGGTAATGTGGAGGAAATTATCCTGGGATCTATATCCTCATGAACATGCTATTTTAAGGGAGTTATGAATGACAAGGAGTCACAGTATTTGCTCTATTCAAGAAAAAACAGTAGTGGTTTGAATTCAGTCTCATTGTCTCTAGTGTCTTATGCAAGGAAGTATAGTTTTACCTAGTGTTTTCACTTTTTTAAATTATTTTTCTCATGTAATTCAGCACGTCTCTTTTTTGTGCCACTGCTATGTTTGGATTACTGTATCTGGCACAATTCCTTATGGCCCAGCTCAGCCTTCAGATATACAGGCGCAGATCCCAGTGAATTCAATGGGAGTTGCACTTGGATATTTGAGAGTGGGCTTGGGGCCCTTAGCCTTAACACAAACAAATATGCTATAAATTATTTTAAAATTATATTAGCAAAGAACTAGCATTTCCCCAGTGCAGTTTATTCAGTTTGCTCTGTATCAATCATTAATTTTTTCTTGAAACATTTACAAGTGAAGTCACATCTTGTGTCTGATTAGCTGAATTATAAATATGAAAGATAACTGGCTTGGAATTAGGTAGCAAAGACAAACAGTGCCTTTAGGAACTCAATGAAATTTATGCTTTTGTACGTGGAGAGCAATTTAGCTTTAAAATTTTCAAAGACCCCATTATTTAGCATGGGCATTTTAAATATAGCATGAGCTACTTCTTCTTTTAGTGTATAAAAAAATGTAAATTATTCATGCTATCTGTATTCAGTGACCTGGAGATGAACCTTCCCAAGCCAAGATGACCTGCTACAGCACAAATAATAACAGTCCATTACTAGGCTGTGTGCCCAACTGTCTAAATTAATCTTTCAAAACTGTAATTACAGATAATGTTGCATTTGATTTGTCTTTAGTTTAAAGACAAATCATCATAGTAGATGATTTGTTGGTAAATATGACATTTTGACCAGTCTGAGAAAACTCCTTAAACTGGAGCTTTCTGATATTAAAGAATCAAAAGCTTTATAAGTGGCTGTCTTTGTATATTTGGGGCCTGATTCTCAGCACAATTCTGTGGCCCTCACCTCTGGTATGGAGCATCTATTTTAAGTTACTCTTATTAGATTTTTCTCCTGTTTTTCATTGCACAGAGTACAAATACATTTCCAGAGGTTCAAATATTTGTCCTCTACAGACTACTTAACTCCTTAAAGATATTTTTATCACTTAAATTCTTGAATTTTCTCAACAGGTTATTGAGAAAGGAAAGTAAATAAAATCCCTGCCATGTTTACTTTTCTACAGGAAAAAAGGAAGTTTGGTTGTTTTCATTTTTTTGTCTGTAATGTATGTGAAAACAATTCCATTACTACGGACCTGTGTTGACTGACTGGAGGCTTCTAGAGAAGGGAAAATATTTTACTACAAAACTCAGATCTGATTCTGTTTCAGCTCCATTCAGAGAAAATACAATATTTTTTTTTATTTGCTGACAAAAAAAAAGTGCAGTAGGTCATATAAAATTGGAACATCAGCTACTATAACTTCATGATTTTACTCATGCAACCATTTTCTGTATTCCCATTTCAGCCATTTAACATGATGTGGACCCCCCCGGGTCCCCTGCCTTAGGAGGTAGCTATGTTCACGGCTACAAGATGTGAGCAGGCTGTGTTCACGTACCTGCCTCTTCACTTTCCAGTACTGTTACATCAAAATTTGTTAGCATGTATGTATGTCTCTTCCTCTCATCTCCCTCTTCACTATAGAGCTTCATCCTCAGCTTTAAACAGCTCATCTTTTGACTTCCCAATACAGAGGCTGGAAGCTAAACACAGGTAATCATACCGTATGATTTTGGTGAAGTCTTTATACTATGTCAATGGAACAGGTGTAATCATTCCTAACCAGGTGGCAAAGATATTGTCAGTTTACTCTTTATACCTTTTGAGAGTTCTGGATGATACACAATAGCAGACTTTTGTATCACCTGTGGTATTTTGAGATCTGACTGGTAGCAGGAAGCATCCTTACTTCCAGCTGCTAAAGTACAAACAAAGACAACTTTTCCAAGTTGCTGCAGTTTCAGTTAAAGCATAAAGCGAATCACATTTGGAAAAAGTCACAGTTTTCAGAGGAATTGACCTGCAAGGTAGTCCTCCTGATAAGTACGGAACAGCATTATAAAGCTCGTATTATGCATGCTAAATGCTAAGCATTATTATTCTCTAGCCCACTTTGCTTCTGCTACAGCAACGAATCAGGTCTACAGTCTGCAACACTATCTTCAAACTGTAGTGAGATAACTGGCTGCTTTTCAATTCAACTCTAAAAAGCATTGCTGTTGACTTCTATGCTTTTTCAGTTGTACCATTTTTCCTAGCACACTTGAATGTGCAAGTCTGTAAGTTGCTATTTAATTAGCTTCCTCTCAGTAAAGTTCCAGGACTGCTTCTCAGTCTGGCAATTATATATTTTATTATAATTTTATGATATCTAGTTTTAAAGGATGAATCTTTTTGAAACCTTAAAATACGAAAGCATTATATTCACATAGAAGACCACTGACCTGTATCCTGTTGTTGAATTATTAGAGATTACTGGCCATAAGACAGCTTAACCAGAAATCTACCTACCTGCTTGCACTCATGGTATCTATCTCCTATTCATATCTCGTTCAGTACTATGCAGTGTTGGTAATTTTTTTTTCATCTCATTAGGAGACATGAGATTCGCTTCCCTCCCCTTTCCTTTTGGCTAAGGGTTTTGCAGTCAGTGGGCTGCCTGAGTTGACACAGACCACATGGAAAAAGTACACAGCACTGAATTCCTTAAACAGTGGAGACTGACAGGCATAACTGAAAGGAATGATATAGATGGATCCATCAGAAGTTATTAAGAGAGAATTATTCTCTCTTATTTGTCTTCCTTCCTCTCCTGAATATTAATATGTTTTTTTAAATAGCAGGAAAAGCAACACAGAGACCATAAGAATCAATCCACGCATCAAAACAGCCAGGGTATCTACAGGTTTCTAGGATCTGGCAAAAGATCCAAGAGTTTCTACAGGCTTCTGGGGTCTGAACGGATGCCTGGAGGATTTTGTACTAATATATTTGGAAACCACTCAAGTCACATAGGTGGCCCAGTGAGTGTGAGCCATATTGAGTGCATTATAAATCCTGGTGCTCAGTCTCAGTTGTTGGTTTCTTTTATGCTGTATGCTTTCAGGGACCTAATAAATGCTGCAGATTGATGGCTGTTTGAGAATTCAGGTGTCTCGGTCCGTCATTAAAACAAGTCAGATGAATGAAGGCTGGGCAGTTTTGGCCAATGGTAGTATACTTGCTAACTTTTTTGTTTGGACAGTTAATTACAATCAAAGCACAGCTAATTTAGTAGAATTGTCAGTAGTAGTGTGACTGTCCTTATCACAAGCCATCTGTGTAGCCCATATATCATTTGGTCATAAGAGACACAAAGGAGTGGCTTGTAGATATTATCCTTACTGATGAGATGCCAAGATATGTAAAAAAAATTATGGTAGCTCTCTGGGTCCTTAGTACTAGATTTCAAAAACCACACGCAATTGAAAGAGCCCTCTGAGAGCAGGGGATTTTTTTTTTCTTAGGATATCTATTACATTTTGGGTTTGTGTAGCAGTAGAGTTACCCAAGGAACTATAAAATGTAGCCAAAGGACCTAGTAAGTCAAAATTATCATGTGACTGCTGTCACAATTCACTTTTATTTGTTTTATAAAGTGCAGGTGGTGATATATTCCACTCTTGGAAAGCCTTGCTGAAGACCTCAAAATATGGAGCTGTGTCTTTCAAGACATCAGTATTTGACCCAAGCCCGCTCCCACTGAGAGAAGTCAGAGTGGCAGACCTGAGCTGCCTTCTCTGGATACGCCAAGTCGGCATTCCAAGGTCTGCTTGGGCATCCAGGCGGCTCCATTTGCAAAAGCGCTGAGGCCCAAGCAGCCTTTCATGGCAAGCTTTGGACCAGGCTGTGGTACAGAGCTTTGATTTAGAAATTGTCAGCTGAGCAGAAGTCAGCACGGGACACCGACAATGCTGCCTTCCAGCCCAGTGCTCCGGAAGGACCACAGGGCCATGCAGCTGTCTGGCCAAAACTGCAGCTGCTGCGTCACTCCAGATCCTTGATCTTGGACCAGTGGAGCTGCTCTGGTGTTCCTTGAGGACCTGAGCCTCTTGGGAAGTGAAATTCTGTGATACAAAAGAACTGGTAGTTACAAAAAAGATTACTACCAGAACACCTATTGATGAAAGATTGTAACAGGGATACTGGCAGTTTTTGGAAAGCGTTCCCAGTTGTGTTTTTAATAACATTGGCCTACAGAATGAGAATGTGTACTCTGCTGAGTTGTAATAACACTTAGGAATGTACTAGCCCACAAACTGAGCATCGTAAAACTGTTGTTTTCACATTTTCCTAATAAAATGCTATGGCATTGTAAATCTGGTTTTATTTTATTTGTAATGGCAGAAATGTGTTTATCATAAAATCAAATCCTCTTTCAAAATGTAGGCCATAGGACAGTGATATAATTCATCCTGTTCAAGATCATGGTTTGCATCACTCCAGTCTGAACAAAAAATTGCAATATACTACTTAAAATCTTTTACTTTCAAAACGCATCATAAAATTCAATGCACATTCAGATCTGTGCTGACACTGCAGTTTGCAGTAAGGTGAATAAGAAACATATAAAGCAGTTAAATGACAACATGTGGAGTAAAGCAGAACTATCTGGAATATTGGTGACAGAGACCAGGTGTGAAATGGCAAACAGAACTGATAGGACATGGTATAATTAAATGTGTTCAAGCTTCAGCTTATCAAAGTTTCCTTTCATCCAAAGTGCCAAACAGCCAGGTACCAATTAATTAAGTTTAAAATTATGCTTCAGTCTAGAAATCATGAGGTTGTAATAACTGAGTTCCTGAAAAAAAGGCCATTCTGTTGCACTCTTTTCTGATACAAGTATGTGCGAGCACAGTATCTTTATAGCGATATAAATGCGTGTGAATTTGCAATGAAGACATTAATGTGATTAGATGTATTAGAGCAGTCTTCAATGGCTCAGTTGTATTGACATTTCACATTCATGTAGGCTATTCAGCAATAAAGCATGAAAAATCAGGAAAGAACTACAAACTCATTGTGAATTGCAATATAAATATGTTTTATAAATTATGACAAAAACACCTTTTAGAAGATAATGAGACTCACTGTCAACTCCAAAGAGAAGGTACCATGCAACAAACTGTTATTTCCTCATTCTCTGGTCCTCCTGGTATGGTGCCTGAAGTACGAAGTGTAGGGGTTTGTGGATATAATGTAAATTGTGAGTGGGGAATACTGTAATTGTAACAAAATAGAGCCATAAATATCTGTATTAATAGAACATTTTGATCTGTGCACTTGATTTTTCACTTGAGAGAGCAACAGTTTCATCTTATTTCACTTGAGAGGGTTGGTCCCTTCATAATGAGTACTCACTACACTCTGAGACATTGAATACCAACATCAAGCAAATGCTTTCCGTGGCTCTGCCGTTTCTTTCTGGGAACCACCTAAACCAAATTGAATGGAGAGCTGGAAGTGGGAGAATCATCGCAAAGACAAGAGGAAAAGACCAAACACACTTGAAGGGATCAGAAAAGGAGCACGCCTAACTAGCCTCTGAGCTGAGTCAGCCTCTCATGTTTTCATTATATTCCATTCATCTCATATAGCTCTGCCAGAAATATTACACTGCAGGATTTTTTTCTACAATGAGATGGGCTCTGATGAGATTGTCTCAACCCGTTTAAGAAGCCAAGCATACAAAATATGATTTAGGATACAAATTGAAGCATGCTATTGATACGAAATTTATGATAAAATTACATTGCAGCAGCTCAATCTGAAAGAATCTATGTTTCTTCTTTGTATAAAACATATTGTACCAGACTCTCAGTGGGGATACATTTTCATAGCTCATTCACTTTCACAGAACTACACAAATCTACATCAGGTGAGGATCTTGCCTAATATAGATTTACTTCACCTCATTCCAGCAAGGGATTTAATACAGGATTAAATGTGTATTTCCTCTCTTACTGCTTATATTGCATTCTCTGTGTGTTCTTAAGATATTTATAGACAATTGAAACACAGGTTACACATTGATCAACATTAGAAAGGGAAAAAAAGGGAAAAAATCAAGTTAGGTCAATCAAGGTAGCAGATGCAGCTTTAAGAAATAAGATATGTTTCAAGGGAGCTCAAAATGGTGAGAAAGGCTTGTGAACATCCATGACGTCTAAATCTCTGGGACTGCTTATTCCAAACTATCTTTAAAATGGGGCATTTCACTGTTGAAATGCTCTAAGCAGAGGATTCAGTCAAACAAGAATATAGTCCTTGGGTTGAATAAGATTGCTAAAGAATAAATTCAAAATTTGTTGTAAAAGTGGCTCAAATGATATCTTTCAAAGTCTAACTTTCCTTATTTAAAATTCTCCAGTCCTCAGGTTATGAAAATATCCTGAGGACATATCAGAAGTGCACAGATCCACCTCTCTAACTCGAGCAGTCTGATATATAGAAGTTATTCATTATTCAGAGGTCTGCCATGGCAAATCCTTGGGAATAGAGTACACATGGGAGTGCTTAAAATGAACAGTTTTAGAAAAAAATCTATGCCAAATATCTCAAAAATATCTATACCTACTTGCACAATCAATGAGTGTGTTTAAATTCCCAGCATACTTCCAACATGTCCATGGATAAGCTGCAGATTTGGACCTCTCCTCATGCACTTGAGTAGCTTAGCAAGAGTTTAAAAGGATGATAGGGGTTACAATTCAGCTAGAGAATTTAGCCCATAGGGGAACAGAGCCCTGAGATCTCAAAACTGGCATTCCCAGGAAGTATATCAAGGCAATTCCAAGCCAATTTTAAAGTTTGCAAAAGAATATTTTCGTTATTAAGCTTTCAGCTAAAAAAAATCACATTTTAAAGCAGAAAGATTTTAGGTAAATCAATTTTATTCAGTCAAAACTGCTTGTGTCATAAAGTCCATTTTCTAGTCTGCTCTAGTGACTGGTGAACCTGATGTAATGAGATCAATTCTCTGTTCAGTGTCAAAGAATTACAGTGGAAGAAAGTGACAGACTTACATGTTTAAAAGAAAGATCTGTAGAATGGAGGAAGAGAAGATCCTCTGTTTCCCTTTTGCAGGGCTTGAAAGGAGAAATGCACTCATATTTATCACATACTTAATAGCTGAAGTTTGATGAGAAAGACAGAGATCCTTTCAACAATGAAAACCACCATGGCGGTTTTAATCCCAGTAGGGATGACAAATCTATAATAGTATTTAACATCTAACATATCATGTTGCTTCTAGTGACAGAAAAGCAGAGATGGTTAACAAACAAAAATGGTTCAGTTTTAGTAACTGTTAGTTTCTGTTAGATTCTGTAGAAATCCAGAAAATAAAGGTTAAATTAAAGAGATGAGTTGACTACCAAAACGTGGTACAAGAAGATGGGTGAGTCCACACGTCAGAGTAAAAGCAAGTGCAGATGTTCTAATAACAATTGGAATACTTAAGTATATACACGTGCTATGATTCTTTAAAAATTCAGGCAGGTTACCTGGTTCTGCATGTCTGCTAGGAAAGATGCTGGGCTGGCAATCTTCTGCACTGATTCTCTGAAGTATTTCATGGATTCTCCTCTCTCTGGTGACCAGTAATAGGACACGAGGAAATGGTATGAAGCTGCGTCAGGCAGAGGTCAGACTAGACATTAGGAAAAGGTTCTTCACTGAGAGGGTGGTCGGTCACTGGAACAGGGTCCCCAGAGAAGGAGTCATGACACCAAGCCTGTCAGAGTTCAAGGAGCGTCTGGACGACTCTCTTAGTCGTATGGTTTAGTTTTAGGTAGTCCTGCAAGGAGTAGGGAGTTGGACCCAATAGGCTTTATGGGTCCCCTCCAATTTGAGAGATTCTATGATTCTATGATTTTTTAGCTCACATGCATACTTCAGTATGTTCTAAATGGACATCACTTTCCTTGTTCTTTTTTACCTCTCTGAGCATTCAAATCTAAATTTTTTTCTTCCTGAAAAATTAATTACAACATTTGGCAACTGTGGCTATACTTTGCCAGCTGTTAAAGGTCTCTCCTTGATTTAATATTTATGTTTTTCTGTGCCCCACACAAAAGCTCTTTCCCATCTCATCATCTGCTGAAATGAATGGGAAAGCCCTTTCTTCTGGAAAGTCCATGAGAAATTCCTCAGTGAAATTGATTCAGGGCATTTGCAAACACCTCAACAGCCTTTATGCTTTCTATCCATTGTAAGATTCCTTTTTGGTGACAGCAGCTGTAGTTTTCTATGGTAGAGAACTCGAAGTGTAAAAAGCCACACAGGACACCTCTCCACGGTCTTTCAGTCTCTTTCAGTCTCTTCACCAAAAGATACACCATTAGTTTGAAAACGCTGCCTCGGCTTCTCCTCATGGGTCAGTCATTGGATTGAGCACTTTGGCTGTGTTCATTCATTCTTGTCCCACGGGAAAGCATATAATAGTATGTCTGCTATTACTTATAGTTACGGGGAACAAGGTTTATTGCTCTGATGTTCCATGGGACAACTGTCTCATTGTCCCATCCTGCTGGATGCAACCAGTTCCCCATCCATTACTGAATCTCCAGGGACAGCTGCAGTATAAATAATATATAGATTCTGTGAAGAAAAACAATAAAACAGTTTTCTCTTCCAAGAAGGAAGGATAGTACATCTGCCAAAAAAGTGTTTCATTGTCATACTAGGTAAATTTAGATGAGTACAATACAAATTACAGGAGTTTAACTGAGCTAAAACTGATACTGCACAGAAGAGTACTGGCCTCAAAGTCTGTACATCTGTTTTAAACTCATCTTTATTTATGGCTTGGGAAACAACCTCTTATAAGTCTGATGTGGTGTGATTGTCTCTTTATATTTGTAAGGAAATATGGCTGAGGGGTGTGTTTGTGCTTAATGTACACTGCCCTTAATATATGGTCAGTGTTGTAGCTAATAGAAGGGTGTTAGGAAGCCTGCACTTAACCACTTTCTTTAACATGCATTATACAGTGCTAGGACAGTCTAAACTGTAAAAAAATAACATTTGGAATTAATCTCAATTGCTGTGTTTTATTTTGGGCTAAACCAGAGAATTTTGAAATGAGATATGTCTGTGATCCAACATTCCTCAAATTAAGAAAGAAAGAAAAAAAGAAAAAAAAAAGAAAGAAGGAAAAGAACAGCCTGTTAGCCCTGAAATAAAAGACTTTCTGCAAGATGGAATCATAAACAAAGAGGATGCTAATGAAAAAGGTTTATACCTAGGGAAAATGTTTGATAATTTTAAAATATGAGTAAGCACTAACTAAACAGGGATTAAAAAATTAAGTGTTCTGATATGGAAAGGAGGTTGATAGTAACAAATTTTTAGCTGAAAAAAAAAATAATAGAGTACCTTATAGATCAGGAAATCTTGGGTTTTTACTCCCTTCCTAAGGCTAGTCTGAGGTTCAGTATTTTGAAAGCATTCAATAAAGAAATCTAAACTGTAAAGATGGCTGTAAACAAAGAGATTTTGAAAAGGGAGGAAAATCCAAACTGTAGAAGGATCCACATCACAAACATTCTCTCTAGTCTTATGGGTCTGAATTACTTCATTCAAAAATACGCCCAGAAGAGTGTTTTCCAGATTTTAAAAATGTAGATCATACTGCGGGAGGCTAATTATACCTCACTTTTTGTTTTAATACTGAATTTAAAACTGTTTTAATGCTGAATTTTCATCATCTCTGTAAACTATGCACCCCTAGCATTGGCTAAATTCCCACCTCGTCATCTTAGTATCATTTTTTCCCATCCTTTATTTAGACTTGGTTCAAAATACACTTTGACATACGTAGGCAAATAGTTATATTCACAAAGCTCATGGGGAAAGTTCAATTGAACCAGTGTTCATACGGAGTGTTAGGGATTAACTATTTAAGTATTTTGAAATGGAAAGGACTCTGCCTAAAAGCCAGCCTTTATTGCTCTGTAAAGAGCAACAATTTCCATAGGCCAGGGAGAATTCCAAGTGCAAAACCTCCTGAAATCAGAGTTCAGCCCGAATTTTGTGATGGTGCCCCTTTCTCCCTTGGGTTCAAGAGGAACCAAACCACTGGACTCAACATCTTCTTCAACTATTTAGAGAGTGGAAGGTTCAAAACATGATTCTGATTTTTGTGCTTTTGATATAGCTTCTCTATATACATTTTAATTTCTTTAGATTACAGTCTGTTTAAAGGAGGAGAAATCTGGGTTGTACTTTTTCAAATTTTTTTGGCTGATACTTCATTGCTATAATGGAACATGACTCACAGCACATTTCAGCCAACGGTTTTAACTATATGCATGAAAGTCTTCTTTAAACACACATTGTGTCCACTATGTCTTTCAAGGTCTTATCTTCTCTGCTCCCACTATTATTTTTCTTTATAGTTTACAACTAGAAGACATAAAAGAAGATAACAACACTGTAAGCATCTTGTGTACGACATTATACCGGCTCCTGCTCGTTGTCACCCAATGCCAACCTTTTCCTGAGCACAAACTGCTTTATAACTCAAATTGTGATGAAACACACAATGTTAATACAAGAGAAAAGCCTGGAGAAATAAACCTGTTATTAGAGCTTGCCTTCATATTGCAAACACATACTGAGAAAAACAATTTTACCTATTTCAGTGAGATAACTAATAGATACTTAGTAAATTGTTTAAAAGCTGCAGAATATGGACCTTTTCCAACAAAGTTTATTATTTTTAACATAACTTTCCACAAATCAGCAAAATGTGTAAATAATGAAGCTAAATAGTTTGGCATCTCACAGAAATGCAGAAACCTTTTAAGAAAAATAGAAGAATTGGGCTCTGGGGTCTTATAAATTCTCCATTTCTTCACAAACTGTGTCATATAAGCTGTTGGTGGTGATCTATTTGGTTTTGGTTTGTTCTCTGTCCAGACTGTGATTTCTTAGTTTTCCACCAATACTTTCATTGCTTGACTAGGTCACTGGAAAACTTATTTTGGAGAATTCTTTGCTTGTAGTTTGATTTTGAGTAGCTTAGAGTGTTTGATAAGCCCTTTTGCTTTAAAATGAGTCATGTAAGATGAATCTCCATATTGATTAGATAAGAATGACTCATAAAAATTTATTTTAATAAAATCATAGAATAATTTAGACTGGAAGAAACCTCTGTAGGTTACATGGTCGCACATCTTACTCAAAGCTTTTTTGTGCAAACACTCCTGATCATAAATGTTTCCATGACTATACATTTAACACTATCTTATAAACATGTCTGCAATACACTCCTGGTCATAACATATGTGCTGATGCACATATTGACAGTATCAAAGTTCAAACAATGTAATTTAAACAATCAGATACATGTTTATGGAAACTATCTTTTTATATCTGTTTAGCTCTAGTAACAGCCTTATATGTCTTCTCTAAAATGTGTAATCTTTTCATTTGAAAATATAGTTCAGGAGGGTGAGATTTGTGTCAGAAGAGTATAATTATTTTTGCTTGAAAAGTGGGATTAAAAATGTAGCAAAATATGGAAAGGTTATGCTGACCTGAGCAGTAATAAGTACAGAACAACTGATTAGTTCATTTCTGGTTATGCTCCATTTGACTGTTTTCTGCTTGAACCAGCTTTGAAGAACTGCACGAACATGAAAACTCCTAAGATGAGATGGTCATTCACTTAACTTGCTGTGTCTTCCCCATTTTGTGTGTGCCCTTGTGCCCCTCTGCCCTCATTTTAGTTCACTGCTCCCTGACTTCTGCTTTTCATGCCTTTTTGCTTGCACTTCTAGGAATGCAGGAGGGATTGAGAGATAAGAATAATTACCTTTAAGAGAATTACCAGTTCGGTGTTTCTTTTTGAATTCCGTTTTTGTCAGTGAATTTATTTTCGATGGAAGAAGTTGATTGGCAGGTTGATTGAAGAAACCTAAATTTACAATGCACAGAGGGTAATCAAATGCCATCTTCAACCCACCAAGAATTTCAACCTTCAGAAAAGCACATTTGTAAAAAGTTAGTATTACCTATCAGTATAGAAAAGCCAAGCAATTTCTATAAAAAGAAATAAAAAGACTGTAGAAAGGTTTGAAATGTATTTAAACCATCACATCAATTTTTTGAGTTTTCATATTTGACAACTTTTGGATATTTATTTTAGGTTTTTATCTCAAACAGTCTCAGGCTGGTTGATAAACCTCTTCATTCACCCAGTAACCTTTTTAATTTCGACATTTTAAAACCATTATTTAAACAAATGTGAGTACTTTTTTAAGAATGAGAAGCTTGACCCTATAGGCAATATGGGAAAATCCCCTTTCTTTAGGGGAAGACAATTGTTTGAAAAATTATTCCCATTGTTTATATTCACTATCAGCACCAGCTTTTTGGGCTTCGTGTCTAGAAGTTACCTAGGCTTGAGTTTTTTCAAATCAAAAGATTTCTGAGTTGAAACCTCTTCTCGAACCTAATAAATTCTATTTACTTGCTTTAGTTTTGGCAATTTCAGCTGAGTTCACGAAGCCCTTGTGGAGGATGATTGTCTGTCATGATGTTTTTTCCCAACAAAAAAATAGTCACAGAACTCATGAAACTCCTGGTAATTTCATGAAAAAATTCTTATTTTACTGACTTTTTTTCTGTCAGTTCTAGTCTATTTGATATAACTCCCTGAGCATGTGATACATCAGCCTGTTCTATGATTACTTTCTATTTGTTCTACAATAGGGCCCAAAAGACCTGAGATCAGAACCACTTTGTCATAAGAGCTATATGTCCCCATATAAGACACATCCTCCACCAAAAGAGCTTTCACTGTAAATGATAGACGCAGCCCGAGGAAATATTTTTATCCCCCATTTTACTTACAAAGAATGGAGTAGAGGGAGATTAAGTGATTTGGCGAAAGCTGCCCGGGAAACCTGAGTCCAGAAGTCCTCAGCTTTAATCCACAGGACCATCTTTCCTCTCCTAGGAAACAGATGTTAAATTGAATGTTAATTTTGCCATGAAACTTTTTTTAAGAACTCTGAAAAGCAAATAGTCTCCAAGAATGATTACTTAGCAAGCTACCAGCTCTGCAGCCTTGCATCTCAGAAGTAATTCATTCCATCTTTGCTGGCAGGCTTTAAAAGGCCTTTTGTTTTCGCTCACTGATTAGTATAACAATCTATTTTGAAAGATGTGTGGGCTGATAGGGGGTATCATTTATTTGTTTCAATGGTAGCTTTTTGCAACAAAATGTATGAACCTTTTACGTGTTGTGGATTGAAGCCTCTGATGTCAAAGATAAACATTAGGTTTATAAATACAGATCCTCTAAAGTATTGTAAGTACTGTAATCAATAACAGAAATTCGCATCATTCATTCGCCTCCCTTAAAGTGCTGAAGGTTTTTCCTTTTAAAAACCACAGACACATATATTATCATCCCATATTAACAACTGAGCCAAAAATGTAATGTGAGTTAATTATATAATGTGTATTGCATTGTATAAAATTCCCGTTTTATGCCAGCCTGCAGCACATTAGGGGTTAACTTAGAATACCACTTGGCCTTCCTCCCCTCCTCTTTTCTGCAATTCAGATCAGTCTTCTGGAAAATTGGCCTCAGTGCCAGTGACGTGCTGCTGAACTTACGAGATCTCAAGAATATCCTACCAGATTTCATTCTTTTGTTGTAGAATTGTTTCCATCTGGGGCCTAGATATAAACTTGGAAAATGTAAAGGCTCTTCCCTCTCACCCTGCCTGACTTCAAAACATTGGCAAATAACCTTCCTCGTCAACGCAGTACAGATTGGATTAAAACACTGGAGTAAATTATGTTTCTGTGGGTGTAGGACTTAGTGGCATTTATTGAAAGTTTAATGTACTGCCTAACAATCCAAGAAGTAAATATATACTTTAAAATCAAGTGAAAATTAACACTGAACATAACAGAATATGAGAGAATAGTAGATTCTGGAAAGAAATATTAGTCACACGGGGCCAGATCTGCTAAAGAGCACAGTTATACACATTTGCAAGTGCTTCATTTGTGTGCAAAGTCTCAGTGTGTGAGCATAACTCCCTGGCTTGAGTCCACATAGCTGTTTTACTAAGCTGGAGTACCTAAGCTGAGAACATAATCACTATTAGCTCCTCCACACTCAGCGAAGGCAATGGTGATTATATAACTAAACCTGTACTTCATGCAAAATTAAATTTATTTTCATTTATTGGCAGGCTATTGCTCTATGCCACTATGTCAAGTGAAAATGGTTCTGATATGGATGTTACTTATAACGATATTGGCTACTAAGCCTATACTGGGGAACTACGCAAAAAAAAGGCATAAGAGATGTATTTAGTTTGCTGGAGGTATGATGGAAGAGGGGAGCAAATTACTCTTGTATTTTCACTGCGGCTGTATTTTCTGGTGTATACAGTAAGCTTTAACAGCTCATCATTTGAAACCATTGTCAAATGTCTCCAGCCTTTGTGCTAGACAATTGTACATAAACTCGTGTGTGTGTGTGTTTCTCTGCCTTCACTGTTGTTAGCGCACCAAGAAACATTCTTATGACTTTCACAATAAAAACCGAATTAACACCAAAAGGCCTTTACAATGATAACTGGAATTTAAAACACGCTGGCCTAGGCATTCTGAACTAATAGCCTTTCTTATTTTCTCCACGTCTCAGCAGCAGTAACTCTGGAAGTTATGATCTGTATTTGGGCAAAAAACAGTTTTCCTGCTTTTTTTATATATATATACACACACATATATATATATAATGCATCTGTTTAGTGTCCCCAGTATTCACACCATTTTTAAATGCAAAGGTTATCTCTGCATTCCTGACTGGCAGATACTTGTTATGCTCCTTTTGTCAGTAGCACTGATAGGTTCATGACCAAAAGAAGTCTGCCAAAAATGAACACAAAGACTCCTTCTGTATTCAAGCACACTGACATCTAGTTTCATTAGTGTCCGTAACTTATAAGCAAGCGCTCTACAGGTGAAGAGCAGCTGTGCTAGGACCCTTTTCAGAAACACCAGTGATGTTGTCTGCATTATCGAGTAGCGCAGACCAGCAGGAGTGGACCGGCTTGTCGGTGCTGAGGACGTGACATCCACACTATACGTGCTCCCTGTATGGTGAATTGCCTTTCAGCGAGTCTGGTCCCACAAACTAAAAGCCAACCACAGTTGTAGTGCACTAGGTGCATACCTGGTTAACCATTTTCAGGAATATATCTATATCTGTTTGTTGCCTGATGATGTAGGCATACTGCTGATGGCCTCAACTATGCTATAAGGTACCTCTAATGTTTTCTAATGTATAGTCCAACTATGGCTCTTAGAGAAGCTGTTTGTTGCCTCTGGCATTACTCGTCTACACTTTTCTTCCCAAATGTAATGGCTCTTCTGTCTTTTATCTACCCAAATATTATTTACTTTACCTTTGTATGCCTTGAATGGGAAATAATATCCAAGTGAGAGGTACGGGGGTCTCTGTTTTTCCAAAGATGCCTTCCAGAATCTTCATCATGCTTTCAAAAAATAAGTGGCATCAGTTTTCCTCCTAAATATTGTTTTTCTGCTTTATTTACCAATACAGTAAATCTCATATTCCCTCAGCACGGATAACCTTACAGCTCTGAGTTTTATTCATCTACTTCTTCCTTCCTTCCTTCCATGCTAGATTTGTTGGTTTTGGCACTAGTGCAGCTAGTCCTGCTTAGTAACTACCTTATTTGCTTTTATAATGATAAAATGGAGTCTCATTCAGCTTCTGCTAGAGAGTTCTCCACTGAGGTTATGGAAAGTGCCTCTGGCTTGCAATACTCGTGTTATCCTCTGTGTCAAAGCTATGCAATCCCAGCTGGGCCTGGTATTAACCACAAGGTAATATATATAACATATGTCACTCCATTGATGTACAGCGTTTGGCAAGACATGGACTGCTCAAAGTGGGTTGTCATGGGCTTTGACTTTCGAGTGCTGTATCAATCACAGTCACAGGATAATTCAGGTTGGAAGGGACCTCTGGAGGCCACCTGATCCAACCTGCCACTCAAAGCAGGGTCTTTCAATAACGGTTATTTTTCTGGAGGAGATGGCTTCTTTTGCTCAACAGCTTGGGTTTTGTTGGTCTTTTTTTCCCTCCAGAGTTCACTTCTGAAGGTCTGAGACCCCTGTAATGAACCTGCTCCTAGGATTTGGGGGGATTTAAGCACATAAAACTTTAAGACCGACTCTTCATTTGTAAATAAATTAGAAGCTTTTCTGTGCCTTCGTCTTTTTCTAATAAAGAGATTATCTTTTTTTTTAGTATAGTTTTAGTACCACATTCTGTAACAAAGTTGCATAGTTAACTGCAATTTTTTCAGCAAAAATTGAAAGCTATTAAAATATTACTGCATTAAAACACTGATGATACTGCCAGAAACTAAGATAACTTATGACTATCTTCCTTTTCTTGAAATGTCTGGTTTAAAGGTACAGATCGAGAAGATATTTAAACTTCCTCCAATTGTTTTGTGCATTTCCATTCCAATACTGATGAGACTTAACTGCTCAGTTCTTCCACTGAGGGCACAGCATATCTCTAATTCGTCTTGATCTCTTGTTCAGAGTTCACTCCTGGCCAACAATTCTGACAGAGATCAGCTTCATTCAGTATCTAAATATAATGAATCCACATTATTGAATATGAAGCTTTTTAATAATACGTTATCAATCTTCTGTAAGTAAATTGGAGTTTTTTGAGGGTATAACTACTCTGAAGTTTTGTTCTTGCTTGTTAAATACTTGAGCCAATTGATAACATTGCAGAAGGGTAACTGAAGAGACCCGTCCACTTAACAGCATCACTAAAGTAACCATAGGAAATAGAGGTAATAGATTGCCTTATCTACACAGTGCTTTGCTGGGGGGTAGGGAGAGTCCTAGAAAGATGGAAGTGACAGCTGTCTGCTCGCTGTCAGCAGTGAGCTGGGGAATAGGAGCAGAATAGGAGGCCACATCCATTTGCAAAAGAACCTCTGCCAGTAGGTGTATACTTCACAGGAAATACCTGGTGGCAAGAAAAGTTTGGTTAGAAGTGAGAAATCATTCTGGTATTTTAGACAGATCTAGACAGTAAAGTGAAACTAGTGAAGGAGTCTGCTCTGGCTTGTAAGGTAGCACAAAGTGGCTTGTGGTAGCTCAAGAATCACAGACTTGCAGAAAATTCATTTTAGAGCCTCTCCATGCCCAATGCAGGGCCAGCATCCAAGTCAGGTCCGGCCACTTGTCCCTCTGGCTCTGTAGAGTTTAGGAATCTCTGAGGATGGAGACATCACTCTGGGCACCTTTCCAGCATTTGTCCAGCCTCACAATGATTCTTTTTTTCCTTATTTTGAGCTGCAGCTTTGCTTGTTGCAAATTGTGAACATTGTCTCATTTGTACTGCGCACATCTGAGAAGGATTTGACTCTCACTTCTCTGAAGAAAAAGCAGGTTGTGATTTTTCCCTTGTGCAGAACAGCTGTTGGTATGGAGACCTAGACAAATCCAACAAAACAAATGGCAAAAACTGGAGCACTTCCTATTTCCTTGCTCAAACTGAGCTCAGGAGAGGGGAATGGTGGTGTCACCATAACTAAACCGGCCCATGCTGCGGTTTTGGTATCTGTCAGGAAGAATCTTTCAGTAAGGAGGTGGGGAGAGGTGGGAAGAGGATCTTTTATCCTCACTGGCATTGGTGAAGCTGGAATTTCACTGATAGAAGTGATTACCCAGGCTTGCATCATTTGGGATCCTGTGGAAGACTGTGTTGCAAACAGTGGTTGACAGTACCTGTAAGATGGTCCACAAGTAATCTTAAGTCACGATAGGCCATACTGGAGAAAGTTATAAAGCAGTCTTCTACACCACTGAGAAGACAGTTCCCTCAGAGCTGAAATTAGACATCTGGGTTTTATTGTACTAGCAGCAGCAACACTCACAATCAACACTGTTACCAGGGGGGAATTCTTTCTTGTGAAGATGTTTACTGTTCCTCATGTGCCTCTCAAGAGTCCATCAAAAGGTTACAAAATCTTCTTATTTGAAGAAAAACTTCTGTCTCTAGATGACAATTTGAATTTTCAGTAGAACTTGGAGAATTACTGTGTCGTGTACATTACATTGTATTTTTTCAAAATTAGAATGGAAGAAAAATACATATTCAACCTAAAACTTAGACTGAGATATAGTTAATATCATTTTTAAGAGGTGGCATGTCTAGAAACATTTTTATTTTTAATTCCAATCTAAGTGCATTGCCAAAATAGCCAAAAACTTAGACATCATCTTACAATAACATGTATGTTTATTCTGAACATTCATTATTATGAACTTTTAAATAAACACCTCTGTCCAAGACCAAACTCAATAAAGAGATGTACACTTTGCCATTTTTTGAACATCAAAAACTTTGGGTCTACTGCAAAAAAGGAGAGAAAGAGTTCCAGGTATTACTGGCAAAACTGCCTCTATTTATCTCAGCCACAACAGTGGAGCAAACACGGAGTGAAGGAGTCAGGAAGCCAACAAGTATCTGCCATGGCATTCCTGTTTAACTTTTTCTGTTAATATGGAATTTAAATGCATGTTATTGTAACTGCTTGGAACGCTGAAACTTTACAATCTCAGTTGTGCAGTGGATTTAACACATATTAAAAACAGAATCACAAGTAGCTCTTTTATCCCCTTACATAATACTTTAAAAAGGTTTGCAATATTACCTACATAAGCACCTGCAGTTATTTGGGATTTTTAATACAGTAAAGCATTATCTTAAAAAAGTATTTTTTTCAATGTGAAACACAAGCTAACAGAAAATATATTTGGTTCACAAGTGCCTGCCAAATTTGCATAACTTTTTTCACTATCTTTCCAGTATTAAGCTGTTAATGAAACATACAGTGCTGGAGTGCAGGATGTACATGTGCAAAACCAGACACTAATGGCAGTAATTTTCAAAAACATCTTATAATGGGATGCAGGACTTGATGCTTTAGAGCCTACACCACTACTGCAAATTAAAGTTATTCCCCTGCATTAATTTTAAAACTTTGAAAAAAGTTGTCTTCAGGACTAAAAGGTAAGAATCAAATAAGTATTTCCCTAACTATTAAATTAGTAATTACTTTGACAACATCCATACCCTGGAATCAGTGTAACACACAAGTCAATGTATCAAAGGTGCTGCCCACACTTATAGACAACAGAATATTTTACATGATGAACCATTGACCTGTTGGAAAGATTTTCTTCGAGGGAAAATATGACATAGCTTTTCCATTCATAATTCAGACCTTTTTTGAAAACAGCAGTTAAGATATATTTTTTTTGGAAATGCCCTGATATATTTTAAATTAGTCTTTAAAGTAAGAAATAATTGAAAACTCTGTAAATCTTGCTCAGGTTAAACCTGGGGAGAAATAGGAACAGTTTCCAGAAATTTATGCTATTTCTAGTCATCTGTTGTAAATTTCCTGGGTCTAGCTCAATTGACAACTGAAACAATACAAACATTAATCTGATCTGAAATGGATATACTAAAAATTTTGCAAAATGAGTTCTCAGAAAATGTCCAGGCCAGTTTTTCTGAGACCAAATAGCTTCTGAAGATACAAATAGACAACCATTAGTATGAATGCTTCCCTGAAGCAAAGCCCTGAATACATCAAAAGTTGTCTACTCTGCATTTCTATTTACAGGACACTTGCACAATTAAGCATTTCAGACCTCAAGGAGGAAAGAGTGATCCACCTTCTCTTCAGCTGAACGCGAAGAGATTTCCCATTACTTGTGCTATAGATTTTACATAATCTATTGTTGCTTTGTTAAAGTAATTATCAGGAGCATGTGCCTGGGAGGAACTATGTGGGTTATTAAATGCAGTTCCTGTAATCATACACATTGAATCTCTATAATCTCCTTCAGGAACTACTTGTTAGAAGTAGCTAGTTCTTTTCTTGTCACTATTCTGATTGAAAGATCAACTCAAAGCCTTCAACTTTGTAGGTTAGGAACCTCCTTTTTTCCAGGCTAACTTGGTTTGAGAAGACTTTTTTATCCTGATGTTCTCCTTTCATTGAATAGCTCTGTCTGTTTCTGTTCATCCTGACGTACTTCAAATAGACTTTGACTCGCCTACATACAGGCAGCATTCATTAACCTTCCCTTCCTAGCCTTGCTAGGAAGCAAGCTAAGCACATACAGGGTTACCTATGCAGCCTTTTGCAGACAGTCCCAAGGTTGCTTTGCTTGTCTTCCGAGCTGGCTGAGGGTGAGGCAGCTTTGAAGACAAAGCAGTGAAGCTGCATGAAACTGCTCTGTGCCAGGGTCCACAAGCCCTGCCGAGAGCCCGGCCATATAAGCTCCGACATGGTGCCGCACTCCTGTGGCTTTTGGATAGGATTTGGTGTGTATCCTTCAGCTTGGTGGGGGCAGAGGGAGCTTGGGTTACCTATGAAAGACAGGTAAAAGTGTGGTACACACACGTATATGTTTAGACATATTTCTAGCTGAGAAACATACCTCTTCCAAGGAAAGTTCTCCATTCCCCAAACTTTCTAGTTGTCCTTCACTGTGCCCGTTCCATTTTGCATTATTCTCTTGCAAACGTATGCCATACAGAGCATTAATGGTCTTGATAATCATATTTCAGTGTTACAGGATTCTCACTTTTAGCCGTGATGTTGCTTTGCAATGTCATTGCATCATAAAAAATCATATCACTACTTTGAGAACAAAGATGTGATTGGATCAGTGGAGCTCCACATATTGCTGTTAAATGCGAAAATGTTTTGCTAGTGGATTCAGGCACAACTAAAGTTTCTAAAAGTAATTTCTTGTCTAATCTCTAGGATAAATGGTAAATACCATCACCGCCCTGGGAAGCTACTAGACGAAACCTAAGGAATTTCTACACATTTGTTCGAATTTTCGTTTGGAACCTTAAGTCCAGATTGGAAAGCTCTAAATATTATGGAACAGTATATTAAAGAGTGTTACGCTACTAACAGAAACTGACAAATCTGCAGCTTATATAGCATCTTTCATGTTAGTATTTTAATGCTAACTCTAAGAATAGACCACTTTGATTTAGTATTGACTTTCACCTGGCTCTGTGCATTGGAAATGGGAAGGGCAGAGAATCTTTTTCTTAGTAAAAAATAGTCCTTCAAGATAAAATACTGCCAGCTCTTAGACACTCATAACTCCTTTCTGCTGGATATTATTCCACTTTCTTTTAAGTTGATGGGCATTTTCCCACATTGTTCAGTAGAAACAGAATTAAGCCCATGGTCAAGCAGTCACACACGCGCAGAAAGCATAAATATTCTCTGGGGAATCTCAAGTGCTGGTGACTCTCTGTTAAATCCTTACATGAGTACAAAAGAAGTCTAGAAAAAAATCCTGAAGTATTTTATCCATTAAGACTGACTTCTCTGTGACTAATGACTCTTCAAGCTCACCTTTAATATGCTATGCTTTGAAACTTAATTTACTGTATATATTTTATACTTTGTTTCTCTGATTTATATATCTAAACCTTTAGAATAAAATAGAATTAAAAAATCATAGGATAGTTGATCATGCTGAAGTTACATTGCAGTTTATGATATGGAAAGCTGTAAATAGTGAAGTTCTGATTAAGATTTAAATGCTAATTAGGTACCATGATTTGGAAACTGCCCTTTGGTACTGAAAAACATAAGAAACTCTTCAAATTTCTGAACATGTACAAAGACGATTAAAAGCAAGGAAAATCAGACAAGACAATTTTTCTAATTCCTTGAAGAAGTGGCAAATTACTTGAATCAAAAATGTATAATAATCTACAAAATTGTTTATTTTAAAATTTAGGACACATTGGGAAAAATATTTACACAGGCCACTCACATTCCAGTTCTGCTGGCGAGGTTCCTTTAAAGGTGAAAATCAGCACATGAGTCAGAAGAAATAGATTGGCTCTTTATTTTGATTCATGAAGATGGAAAGCAAGTTTTGTTTGGGCAAGCACACTGTGTTATATTTAATTAAGATATATGTTCTTAAATCTTCATTGTGATCACTATCCTGGGTAACAGGCAATAGAAGCTGATGTACTTCCAATTACACCAGTCATAGGAAGAAGCCAAATTATGGCCCATACTTAGCTCGATCAAGACACGCAAGACTGGAAGACAGGTATTTAAGCAGCAGGCCACTAATTTATTAATTACTTTCCATGGGGAAACATGCATTCACCCATTCTCACATACCTGACGTTTATCTGGGTCTACTGTGTGCTTGCTGGGTTCCCATTCTTGATCTACGAGCTTAGGGTAGACTCTCTTCATATTAGTCTCTCGAACTCGGCTGATGTCTGACCAACGGAGACCCCTGCAGCGGTAACTGAAGGGAGGGAGAACCCTGAGCCAATGGGAATACCTGCTCTGGGAAAGCTTCAGGTTTCCCTTCTCTCCTCAAGCATTAGGTCTCATTTGACATTTGGGCTGCCCCTTCAGTCTTTGTATCTTCTGAACCCAGTAATAGACTGTGAAAAATTGTTTCCGTTTTTTTCTATTGTTTCTTTGAACTCTTACTTTTCACTGACCTGTACCTTCCTAAGAAAGGTGAAAAACACTTTACCTCACTTGGATTCACATCTTACCTAATTTTATAGCAGGAAATTTTTCAGAAAAAGAAAAGACTGTGGAGCGCAATGTTTCCTGGAAGCCAGATCAGATATTAGATTTTGAGCGCTATAAATCTCTCTAACCCATGTGAAGGGGAGAAAATAATTTTCTACATTTATATGGATGTTTCTCCAAACATTGCATTATCAAATAAACCTGTTTCAGTTTCCTGGCTGCCCACCATCCAAAGGCTTGTTCCATATTTCTGCACTTCACTCTAGGATGACATGACAGACTTACGTTAAGTCATTCTTAGTTTTCCAAGAACAGGAGAGACACTAACTTTCTTTGCTTCCATGGTTGCAGGACAACATCATAGAATCATAGAATGGTTTGGGTTGGAAGGGACCTTGAAAATCATCTAGTTCCAAGCCCCCTGCCATAGGCAGGGACACCTCCCACTAGACCAGATGGGATAATCCCAGTATTATAACCTGCTGTAGCTTTCATGCATCTCCCACCTATGCCTGAAGTTTAATGATTCAAAACTAGATTTTGAGCAATGCAGTTTATATAAGAATTCCAAAGTAGTTGTACTTCACCAACAGGTCTCAGTGGCTGAAAAGTCATCAGAAGCTCTGGGTACTTTACATAAATTCACATATTATTATCTTGTCTCTTGATTACTGTAGTACATTTCAGTCAGGCAAGTTTCAATTGAACATGTCAGGTAAACTGTAACAGCTGTATATTTACAGTCCATCACATTAGATCATTTAGCATTTGATTTGGCATCTGTGTACTATCTGATGTTCTCTTAACCTTCATCTATTTCAGACCAAAAATTAGTCATATTAGAGCACATAAGCTTCGTCAATTCAGAACAGATTTTCTTCTGAACCTGAAAGGTGCATATAAGGATGCCCTATTTCTGCACCCCAAACTGTATGCAGGTCACTTGTTTAATGCTGTGCCTGACAGATGATTTCCTCATAATCTGCTATCCCCTACAGCAGGAAATATGACTGTGGGTGGTATAGCTACACATGGAGTCACTGAGCATTTCTTAAAATTCAAACTGCAGCATTTAACTTTCCATAGCAAGAATCACTACAGATGAGGACAAACTGTCACCTACGTTGAACTTCACCTGTGGATTTTTGAAAGGGTCTGGACACTGGAATGGGGGCCATCTGGAAAAAAGCCCAGTTCAGAAATATTTTCCTCCCGTAAGCTTTTTGTCATGATTCACAGACCATTTAGGGAAAAAAATAAGACGCTGGAAGATGTGGTGCTGGAATCCCCTGAAAAGCACACAATCTGGTTGTTTTCTGTACTTGCAAGAAAGAAAAGGCTGAACACATGGTGCGTTTATGTGACGGGACACTACTGTAGAACTTCAGTAAAAAATCTTATTTTGTGGTTCCCCACAGGGTAAAATTATTCTTTGAGAGCAGATTTGTTCTTCTGAGTACATCTAGGTTGTCAGGTATATGGGCATGGAAATGTCATCTTTTTACACAGGTCGGTAGACTTGAGGTTAAAAAAAAAATAACCAAACAAAAAAAAAAAAAACAACCAAAAAAACAAACAGAAAACAACTCTAGGTAAAGAGAGGACCGTCAAAGCTTCTGCATCTGATATATTATGAAGACATGATTACGAAAAATATCACTGTGGATGGCACATCTTGCTGCTCCAGTAAGGCACGTGCTTAGCAGAGGACCAGTTGTGCTCTTGGCGAGCTCTTGATGTGCCTTTTATCCACAGCTCTTACCCCACTGCTGACCCTGAAATTCTCAGGTCCTAGGAACGTGTGATCTGTGTAACAAAGATTTAGGATCACATCGCCAGCTGCTGGATTACTCATATTGGATATTGATTAGACTTGCCAGGAGGGATATCAGGGGTGAATTCCTATACTTTCCTTTCCTGGGTTGGGTGAAGAAATGTCTGTAGTGGCTATTTTTATCATATTGCCCACAGAACAATAAGGCGCTGCTCAGAAAAACAGCACTACTGAGCATGCGTGTGCCACACTTGTAACAAGGCTGGTACCCTGATATTTAGTGACACTAGTATTTTATGAACTTCTTTGATTTGCTTTAAATTTATTTGCTGTAAATTTCAAGAATAACCCTTCCCACTTGCTGTCAATTTAAGAGAGTTCTGGTCTGAATGTGTGGGAGGGATGAACAGCTGGAGAAAATTGTAATTGGAATAAAAAGTAGCTAAAGAGTTGCTTGTAGAAAAGTGTGCTTCCTTTCCAGATACATTACATTTTCAGGTTGGCATATCTCATTTCAACTGTGATGAATCCCCCAAATGTGTAAAACTTTATAATTGTTTATTAAGATGTTTTCAGTCAAGCCTTTTCTGATTGTTACTATTATTTGTGTAATAATTATGTAAACTGGGTTACTTTGCCACATGTAAAGTGCTAGTAATCTAAATAACATTTTGCAACAACATGCTAGTATTTGAGCTTAAATGCATGTTGACCTTAATAGGAGTTCAGGCCTAAGTTAAGCCCATCGGGAACTGGCTCTTTACTACTGTGATGAGAAGAAATGAAAATACCAAAACGTGGCATTCTGATTCTATATTGCTCTTCTGAAACAAAACTGTTTGTCACATCCAGGTCAGGTATAAAGTTGAAGCAGAGCTGGGTGAAAAGGGACTTCACTCTCATCATTTACACAGAAATCCTGGGGGAAAAGGCAATACAATGTTAATCAAATGTGTCCTAATCATGTCTATATATATACGTGTGTATATATATGTATGTATAGTATATATACACTGATATTGATATGCATGTAAAAGTTGATCAGGAGATTTTGGGGACAGAAATAATCTTTCCATCATACTTCCTTCTAATATCTAGGAATTGAATGAAGCCTCAATACCCCAGATCAACAAAAACAAGGACATATAAGAGTAATTAGCAGGATGACAGCAGCTGTAAGAACTTCCTATAGGATTATGCACAGATTTTTCTCCTTTGGCATTCTCTCATCTTTGTCCACTTATGAAGTTGGAGAAACTATCACTAAAGAGACTTCTGTGATCTTGTTGAGTAACTTATATCAGCTGAAACGACTGAATCTTCTTCTTCCAATAAGAGTAAGTTACTACAGTCTGTTAGCAGAGAGTACCTAGAGTGCTTTGGAATTTCCTCTCTCCATATCCACTGCAGTATGTACAAATACTTTCTCTTTTAGTGTATTTAACATTTTGTCATTGATTACTTTGTGACTAAAATTATTTTACTGACAGAATTTTCTTTTGGTGTTTAGTTCAAGCGGGCCAAATTTGTAGTCAGACTCCTAGACAGTAATTCTTATTTGTAGGTGATCTATATGACTGGGTTAAAAAAAAAAAAAAACATATCAAGGTAACCTGCTCAGCAAGTTTTCAGCAACCTGGGTAACAATCTGTTAAATAATAAATGGTATAGATAGATTTAGCAAGTGTTATACCAGAGCATCTTTCCCCTTGTCTTGTCCTTTTCCTTTCCTTTTTTACCATACAGAATAGCAGTTTGTCAGTTTGATGCATCTAAATGAACTGCCCCAGTTCACCAGGGCCTGTTGCTACCACAGGGATTATATAGCTACCTAAAAACAATGGAGGGCACACCAGGAGAGAATCTCTTGGGTTTAAAACGACTCAGAAGTAAATGGCGTCCTTAGTGTTGGATCTGACATTATGGCAGCCAACGGTGCAGAGCAGCATTTTGCTTCTCAACTCTGAGATTGTTTTGAACTGTTTTGGCAGCCAAAGCCTACAAGACCCCGGCTCCCATCAGACCTACATCAAAGCCCTTGCTGGACACCAGACAGAAAGAAAAAAGGAGTTGGCCTCCCTTCTTGCTGACACTTGCTGCTGCAAGCCCTCTGGCTGATGGGTACAGGATTACCAACGCAGAACGGACACCTGGATGGTGTCAAGGTCTTCTGCTGTTGCAGTTGAAGTTTGGCAAAGCTGGCACCAGGGAAGGGAAGATTTGTTTGGTTTGTAGAGTTCCTTGCTGCTGCTTTATGCTTGTATGTGCTCAAGAATTAGTCAGAAAGGAAGAAATCAACGATTCTTACTGATAGAAGAGCACCTCAGGCTGCCCTTTTGCCTCCTTTTGAGACTTTGGAATGATGCAAATAGAAATACCTATCTCCTTAAAAAACTGTGTGAACCTCTCCCCTCACTATTTGCCTGGTGGGGGGGATGTGTTTATAGGAGGTCTTTGCATGGCAGGCAAGTAGGCGAGCAATTCCTTCATCAGCCTAACATTTCACGTCTAGGAAAGAAAGTCTGCCTGGATGTTGGCTGAGTGTGCCTGGCTGCCTTAATAGTCTTCTGGTGCCATACGCTGCATGCAGAAATTGGGACGGCACAAACTGTTGTCAGAGAGCCAAGCAGGCAGCCAAGGTGCAGCAGGGGGAAGGGAGGGAGGTTCTCTAAGTCGTATTTGACTAAAGCTCAGCCTTGAACTCTGCATCTGTAAAAGCTAATGAGTAGAAATCTGAAAACAGATGACACCCAGCCTTCGGAGTATGATAAAATATGTGATTTGTAAAAGAAGATTTCCTAATATTTTTATGTCACAAGGGTGCCCAGTGAGATTAGGACCTCAGAAAGCTGTGTGCTAAATGTACCTATAATAAGATATTATTGCCTCCTCAAGCAATTAGTTGCGAGATAGACAAGGCATGCAAAGGCAGTCTTTTATCCTTGTTTAATAGGTTAGGAAATGAGGTGATCAAATAGTTTCCACCAGAATCTTTAAGAGCTTTCAGGGAAAGGAAAGGACTGAACCCAACTCAGTTTAAACAACTGAATTCAGTTCCTTGGCTGTAAGGTCATCTTTCCTTTCCTCGCCCCTCCTAGGTTTTTATTACAAAGAGTACAATCACAAAATGTATCAGTCTTTACATTTCAGTGTAAATACTCCTACAACTCTAACCAGAGCAGTTGCTTGATACAACACTGTCCATTTTTGCAAACAGGCTCCAAACTTGGTCCCTGCTGCAGGCAGCGTTGTTGTGGGGTATAAAGTTGCAGCATTCACATGATTATACTGGCAGGAAGGAGAGGGAGGGAGTGAACCTCCCTCCTGCAGCTGGAACTGAAATCATTTATTCACGGTAACATTTTTAGAGCTGATAAAACTCATTGTCATGCACAAATTGGAAAAGAGAGGATTTTAAAAATCAGGAAATACTCAGAAAGTGTGATTGTTAAAGGCTTTATAATCCCACAGTTTTGGGGCAGATTTTCAGCTTTGGGGCTTGGCAATAAATAGAGGCATAGTGTCTTTCACTCAGCTGAGTCACAAAGTTCTATCACTTCTTTTTTTTAAGAGGTACAGTTGGCTGATGTATTAACTTTGTAACAGATTGCATAATGTACCTTTTTTAATGAAGTACTTTAAAATCCCTTAATTACTAAACTGCTTATATTTATGCTTCCAGATTCAATGATTACAGGAGTGAGGGATCCATTTTCAAATGAGTTGGTCCCAAGTTAACTACCAATACATATACAGTTAACTGCCTAACTAGGTATAGCCACCAAATTTTCAACAAACCCAAACAAGATACTTTTTAAACTGTTACAATACAGGTCCTTTTTATAAATCTGTTATAGTACTTATTTGTATGAAATCTATTTTGTTTTGCACATAGTATAAATCAGTCTCATTCTATTGAAAGTGCAGAATTACTTTTTTTCAAATTCTAAAGACAGCAAAAAGGTGTCAAGGTTTGAGTGGGCTTTACCTCTTAATACTGAAATGGTTTCTTTTGCACATATGTTACAAATAATATCCATTCTATATATGTGCTATAAATGCATCCAAATGTACGGCAGTAGTTTTATGTGTATGAGCGAGCCAGGGAATGCATGATTAGCAAGCCATTGTGAGGTGCTGTGAGAATACATAGTTTGTGAAATGTATACCTCAACATAGTTGCCAAAAAGCCACAGATGATCATTTTTAAAGTGTTTTCAAATATTTATGGGTCTTTAGGGGACCTATAAAGACCATTCACTTTCCAGAAGACAGACCAATGTAATCTGAAGAAAAAATTATTTTTCTGGCCACCCAGCTGCACCAACAACTAGGTGAGATATATTGATATTACTTGCATGGAGATAAGTCAATGAGTGCTTTTCTTGGTATGTGAGGCTTGCAACTTTGTAGTGGAATATATCAAAATCCAAATTTGGTACTGGAAAGTTACATTTGTTTTGTAGTCCTTTAGTCACTGAGGTGACACAAACTGTTTCACAGCCTTCCTTGAAGTAGAGATAAACGACTTCAGTTTCTAAGTCTCTTGAACCACCTTAGCTTTCTCCAAATGAAGAAGTCAAACATCTATACATCCCTAATACAAGCAAAACCTACTATGAATCAACAGTGTCTATTTCACAGGGAATACTTGCATTTGAAAATAACATATTACAAGTTATACACAATGCCCTTCAGAATTGATAGCGTGGAAATACACTTTCGTACTAGTTATGAAAATAACTAGAATGACCCATTTTCTTTGGTTTCAACAGCTGCAAGTAAACACTATATTTCTGAGGCAGTTGGAAAGGAGAATAACAGTTATTTTATTGTTTGAAATGAAATTTAAAGACATTTTAAAGTGCTCAGAGCTGCAAATCTGGTAAACAGCTTTCTTGTCCATCACATGCAGTAAAAAGTATATGCACTTGTAGGTATGGATGAAGAAACCTTAACAACATCAAAGTACTTAACTGGCCATCTGCCTTTTTTTTGACTGCATACTATGATATCACTGCAGTTTACTGTCCCATACTGATTTTCTCCATAGAACAGGTATTAAATTTCCATTTCCAGTTGGGTTTTTTTCTCCTTCTCTCCAATAAGTTGTTACAGTAATTTATACACAGATTTAACTCTTCAGTGGCACAGTATCAACTGAATTGGATTTAGCTTTGTGAACAAAGCAAAAAATAATTTCTCTCTGTATCTTAGGAAAATAAGGGAGGGACACACTCTTCGGTTACCCCATTCCACTGGACCACATCAAGGTAAACTTTCCTGTGTCCAGACTGTGTTCATGTACTTGATTGTCTTTATAGACTCAGTCATTCATTTCATAGTACTGAATGTAAGTACAAGGCCCATTTCTGTATGACTTTTTTGAAGGTTTGGGCTCTTTTTGTTCCACACTTCATTCAGATAAAAAACATTTTTGTCAGTAAATTTGAAATTGTTGGTGCACATTGTTCCTTCTACAGTGCTTTATAACTGTGTGGTGACTTGATCTTGCTGCACAAACGGGGAGCTGAGACAAAGAGTAACGAATGACCTGGTCATGCTGAACGGGGGAACACGAGAAGGATTTGTCCAAGTTAGTGCTGCCCCAGGTGGGTTGGTCCACCTGCTTCAGTGTTGTATGGTACAAACTTGTCTTGCCCCAAGCCCAGCCTGTGGTGCTACAGCTGTGTTGGTGTGTGCTGGTGAGCTATTGATTCCCAGAGCTGGTGCCAGTGCTGCTAACACATGCCGCTCGGCCACCCTCCAGGACACAGTGTTGACATGTCCTGTGTGACTTGCTGTAAATCCTGTGGGAAGTCTGTAGGAAAGTCAGTGGCAGAGTCCAGCCCTCCTAAGTTCCTCTACCTATGCACTGACAGCAAGACCATCTTTTCCTTCCTTTTATGTTGGGCTTAAACATCTACTTTTCTCTAGTGAGAATTTTTATTTCTGCACTGAGATAAATACATTCTATCTGAATCATAGAAAATGCATGTCATCGATTTTGCTGTCTGATCTCATTTCTGTTGACCTCTATACCTCAAAGGTTGACCCATGTTCATTTCTCTGAAAGCTCTTTTTGTTGTTTTAGCAAATTTATTACTTTTTCCACTTATCCTTTTAGAAAAATTGGAGTACCACGAGTGCCTGTAAAAAAAGTATTCCTTTGCTGAACTAAATAATAAGCATTAATATGAGCCCTGGTATGTGAGAGACTCATTCTGCATTTAGGGCAATATCACAGATTAAGAGAGTCAAATAAAATTGTCTAACACATAGGAGCCAACACACAGCCTATCTCATTTTCAGTCTGATGTCAGATTCATAGTAAGCAATTCCGCCATCAGTAAATATGGCACCTTTATTTACATTTTGCTAAGGTTTGAATTGCACTCCCAACACCTCCCCATCATGAACGCTGAACAAACACTTGGGCCGAGTCCTTTAGTGGGGCTTGTTCTAAGCTGTTCGTTGCTATACTGATAGCTTCTTCATTAAAGTAAAAATTTTTACTGAGTTAGACCTGTTCATCACTGGTATATAAACTCCTTGTTTTCAAGAGAATAACAAAACAATACACAGAAATTAAATGAAGGGATTAAGGTGCTTGCCTTGAAATATGTGAAAACTACAAAACCAGCTGTGATTTGAAAGTGGGGGAAAAGCACGAGCAGCACTGCCCATGCTCACCCTGCATAAAGGATGTATTTCTTCTATTTGACTCAAACAGCTGTCTGTCTATTTCCAGCAAGATAAAGCGGCTATAAAAAAAAAAAAAAAAATCAAAAAAACTGCCAAAAAACCCCAAACAAACAAACAAACAAAAAACCCAAACACAGAAATGCAGAAATGTAGCTCCTTTGTGTGGGAGGTAATTTTTCTAATCACTATGGCAGAAGAAATTATAAAATTATAAATTTCTACATAATTATATAGGTTTTGACAGAGGAAAAATAAGCCTTTGGACAAAACATACAACAACCATCAGAAAATGCGAGATAACTGATTAAACATTATAAAGGTACAGTCTGAACATTTTCAAACAAATTGCTATTATGTTTTGCAATATTTTTACTCAAAGACTGCTGAAGTATCCATTTTCCTCTTCAGAAAAAAAANCAGAAAAAAAAAAAGCAGAAAAAAAGAGAAAAATTGTTTTTACATCTTAATTCAAAAAAAGAAAAAGGGCATTCATAGTTGTCTACATGCTGCCAGTTTACATGGATCTTTTCTATCATTTCCATGCTCATAAGATGCCATTTTAGTCAGTTTTATTTAGGCTGTATTCTAGGTAATTTTACATGGAATTTGCACTGTAAAGAAAGGAAATATTTTTTAAAAAAAGAGACATGAATGTATTAAAAGAATATAGTAATTATGTCTTATGGGGTTTTATCAGCCTAAAAGATTTAAAGTTTCAAGTCTGCTTATCTTGGAGAGGTGGGGAAGGAGGAGCTGAAGTCCATCAGCTCCTAGCAGTTGCCTCAAGTCTCAGTCTCCCAAAAGAAAATAACAACACAGGGCCAATTTCTTTCATTACCCTACCAGTGCTTCCCTCACATCAGTGCCAGATTTTAACCAAGTGTGCGGGTCTTTGAGTAGGCAGAAAGGGGAATATCACAAAGCCTCTTCTGGACCTTTCTGCATGAATCCATACACAGTTACTCCTCCTGTTGCCTTCCTGAAAATCCCTTGCACATGTGTCATGCTTTCCTCCAGGGAGTGCAGTAAGATGGTCTCTGTGTAAGCATGCACAGGAGCAAACAGCATCTCACACATGTGATGCAGCTCACAAAAGTGGAGACCTTGCAGCTCTCAGTCCTCAGCTTAACAGCAATTTCCCTTTGTATTTGCAATCCGGCCAGTAAGCACCTGAAGAAGGTGCTAACCCCAAACATCTCCCAGAACAAAGGTCCCGGTCTCTGATCATGTGTGCAAAGCCTGTGTGTGTACAGAGTTGGCCGATGTTTAACAGCAACACTAATTTATTCACAGAAGTAGGAGCAAGGTGAGGAAAAGAAATGTGCCACTGGGGAAGATGGGTGCCAAGGGGCTTGTATCATATGGTTGCCAGTGATAGCGGGGGACAGAACTGGATGACCGAGGAGGTCTCTTTCAATCTTGTACTCTCATGTAAGTGTCAAATGCAAATAGATTTTAGCAAGTGTTAGAGACTGTTATATTTGATCTTACCTTGCCTGTCATATCAGGCCTATCAAGAGGTAAGTTGCTTCTGTTCTATGTATTGCACAATGCTTCATAGGCTGCATGTCACAACAGACTGCTCAGCCTAAGTATTTATATTCCAAAAACTGAAAACTAGATTTTACTCTACTTCCCTTTAGGATGTCACACTAGGCTTGATCATAGTCGACAACTGGAAACTGTGCTGCAAAAAAAAAGAAGTCAGTCACTAACAGCAAACAGAAACACATACCTAACTGTACTTAAAATTCCAGGAACACATTGTAGATGCATTCAAGACTGATTAAAAGAGGAAGCAACTTGGAAATTTTGCCAGATATCTTCCAGCATGAATGACTCCCTTTCTGTTTCGCACACAGAGCACACTGAGAAGCTGTGTTGCATACTGCAGCAATCTCCTATTTCAGCACGAAAAAACTGTCAGAGATAAGGCAAGAGATATGTAATATTATAACCACTATTTATTCTAGATTAATGAAAGGGGAAAATAGCCCTTTTAGTTGCAGCTTGCATGCAGAAAAACATTCATCTTACAGAGCCCAGACTGTCTATTGTATTCACAATATATTAGCAGTTAGCTGATCTATCAGCTGAGATGAATTATTGCATTGGCTTACAGTGATATCAGTTTTCATTATAAGGCAGTCATCCAAGTCCTTTCCTATTCCGTTTGCACATCCTTATTTCTTTGCTTTTCCTTTACCCTTCAGGTCCTCTCTGGCCAGGAGGTTGGTAGGCTGACTATGTTTTTTTTAGTGTCTGAAATGCCTGAAGAAGTAGATGAAGCAACTAATCAAGTAAATGGTTTTCCAGGGAATTTGTTTATTTTGTACCACACATTGTTGTTCAAAGCATGTCTTCTTCTCATACACCAAACTTCCTTCTCCTTAGACTAAAGCATGTTAGAGCTTGGGTAGACAGGGGCAGAAAGGAAGGTTGGTGGTAGAGCTGGTGGTTGGTTTTTGGTTGTTCTTTGTTTGGTTTTATTGCTGTCATTGTTTGGGGTTTGTTTTGTTGTTTTGGTTTTTATTGTTTGGTTGGGTTTTTTCACTCCCTGTTACACAGCAGGGAATCTACAGGCTAAATAAATGAAGGAGTCTCAGAGAGCAACTTGCAACCCTGGGTTGATATAATGCAGGATTTCAGGACAAAAGAGAAGCAAGGTGGAGCAAGGAGGGAATGGCAGGCTATACTTTTACTGTCTAGTAGAGATGCCTCAGAAAATGCCCTCAAGGACAGTTTCTAGCCTTTGGCATTGCAAGCCTGCAAGCACAGCTTTGGACACGGCCTGAGTAAAGCCACAGGATGCTCATGCTCAAGTTTAGTCTACGTCTTAGCAGCTGTCCTCCAGGACATCCCTGGGGCTTCTCTTTCTGCCTCCAAAGCTTCAGGCTTTGGGACAAGAAAGCATGATAGGGAAGGGGGATTCATATATTTGCTTAACAATATTTTCATGTAATTTGACTGACAGCAGTAGCAGTCCCTCCCTGTTGTAGTACAGTCTCAACCCATGGGCAACATCCTTACCCATGTTCAGTAACGCTACCCTCTTAATAGGACTCTTGAAGGCATACAGCCCCAAGACAGCAGTTGTCTCTGCATGGCATCCCCCTGCAGGTTCCCTCAGCTGCCATGGGGTTTCTGTGTGACTACCAAGTATAACCACAAAGTCCACTGTACGATCAGAATGCTCTTCAGCATGACAGAGAGAGGCTGAGTCTTTAGAAAGTAAGTATGCATACATTTATACATAAGTACACACGCAGATGTATGCGCATGTGTGTTTTGCAAGAGGAACTTTGGCAGGTTTTTTCCTTACTTAAGGGATTTGTTCCCCTCCTCCGCCCTCCCCCCACTCCCTGTAGAAATCACTGTCATTCACTGATGGCTTGCATGCTTCAAGCTGTATTGTGTGATTTTGGGGGCAGGGTTTCTTGCACCTTGCCTATGTTTGAAGAGGAAGCAGCAGGCACCACTTCAAGTCTGAATAATGACAATAATCACTTCCAGCAGACAGACGATGTCTTCCTGGCTAGCTATAGTCTGACTCTTCAGCCAACGTAACTGGCAGCCCTGATATTTCCTCTGAGCCTGGCACAGAGTTGGGATGCTTGGTAGTGTTCTAGATGCCAATTTATCAATTTATTCCTTAAAGCAGTCTGATTTTGTTGCATGTGAAAATATATACTTATCTATTAAAGGAAATACAAGTAGAATAAACCAGGAAATATTAAAACACAGCATGATGCAGTAAGATATGGTGTTTCTTAAACAGTAGCAGTAATCTTAATAAAATGCACATGCAATCATCTTGAGGGAGCAGTGTGGTAATAAAAAGTGAAGAAAGGAGCAAGGTGCATAAAAAGAAGGGGGAGCCTATGGGTGGAAGAATGTCTTTGAATTTAGCAAAGACATAATGTGGCGCCTGTTACAATTGCACAGCTTTGCTTTCAAAATGTAAAGTCAGTGGGTGGGCTGCTTTCATGCCTGGTGTAACTCCATCGAAGTCAGTGGAATTATACCCATTTTAAATGTAGCTCTGCACAAGCAATATAACAAACTGTAAATGTCAATAAAGTCAGATGGACATCATTTAAAAAAAAAAAAAAGCATTCATGAGCTTTTCCTTAAATGTATTTGAAATTCACGTCCTCTTTTGTTCATTTTCCAAGAATATTCACAATGATCATATTTTGGTTATGGAAAACAAATATCTAACAAATGCTTATTCTTACAAGTTTTGTAGATTTCCTGGAAATCTATCCGGTTTCTGTCTTATGGCCTAGAAAAATGTCAGTCTTCCTATTGGGGAGCTAAAACAATACCATGTGACACAAGAAACCAGTTCCCACGCATCGCCAGCCTTTTATTCTCTTTTTGTACAGTATCTAGCACAATGAGAAATCTGCTACATGACATAGCCATTGTGTCTGTTACAGATAATAATAATAAGAGCAAAAGAGGAAGACATTCTTTAAATATAAGGCATGTAAAGAATAATGCAATCATCAGGCACAGTCAACATGGGTTCACAAAGTGAAAGTCCTGTGTAACTAGTCTGATATACTTTTATGATAAGATCACAGAATCACAGAATGGTCAGGGTTGGAAGGGTCCTCTGGAGATCATCTAGTCCAGCCCCTCTGCCACAACAGGTTCACCTACAGCAGGTCACCCAACCTAGTGGATGAAGAGAAGGCATTAGATGTAGTTTTTCTGGATTTTAGTAAGGCTTTTGATACTGTCCCTCACAGCATCCTTCTGGACAAGTTGCCCAGCTCTGGGATGAGCAGGTTCATGTGTGCTGGGTGAAAAACTGGCTGAACAGCAGGACTCAAAGTGTTGTAGTCAATGGGGCTACATCTGGCTGGTGACCAGTCACCAACAAGGTTCAATTCTTGGGCCAGTTCTGTTCAATATATTTATCAACGCTCTGGATGCAGGATTTGAATGCACCATTAGCAAGTTTGCTGATGATACCAAACTGGGAGGTGCTGTTGACTCTCCTAAGGGACGAGATGCCTTGCAGAGGGATCTAGATAGGTTGGCACACTGGTCAGTGATTAATGGGATGAAATTTAACCAGTCCAAATGCTGGATTCTGCACCTGGGAAGGAGTAACACCAAACACAAGTATAAATTGGGAGAGGAGTGCCTGGAGAGCAGCCCTGCACAAAGGGATCTGGGGTGCTGGTTGACATCAGGCTCAATGTGAGTCAGCAGTGTGCCCTGGTAGCCAAGAAGGCAAACCCCATCCTGGGGTGCATCAAACACAGCATAACCAGATGGTCAAAAGAGGTGATTATCCTGCTGTATTCAGCACTGGCATGGCCTCACCTTGAGTATTGTGTACAGTTACAGGTCCCACAATTTAAGAATGTAAATGTCCTTGAATGCATCCAAAGGAGGGCAACAAAGCTGGTGAAAGGGCTGGAAGGCATGTCCTGTGAGAAGCAACTGAGGACTTTTGGCTTTTCTAGTCTGGAGAAAAAGAGGCTGAGAGGTGACTTCATTGGTCCAGCTTCCTGAGAAGGGAAAGTGGAGAGTGAGGTACCAAGCTCTTCTCTCCAGTATCAAGTGATAGGATGCATAGGAACGGTTAAAAGCTGCACCTGTAGAGGTTTAGTCTGGACATGAGGAAGCATTTCTTTACCAAGGGGCTTCCTAGACAGGGTCAATGGGTTTACAATCCTTGGATCAATGCCCCAAGCCTATCAGTGTTTAAGAGGCATTTGGACAATGCCCACAATAACATACTTTAACTTATAGTCAGCTCTGAAGTCATCAGGCAATTGGACTAGATGATTGTTGTAGGTCCTTTCCAACAGAACTAGTCTATACATGAGCACTATAAACATTTCCTAATTGTATTCAAAAACACTGCTTATCAATAACTGAAAAAAGCATGCGATGTAGAGTAATCCCCCAAAAAATGTAAGAATCATTTGACAGCAGTGAGAAATGGATGGAAAATATTTGGCATACCATTTTGCATGTGAATGCATGTCATCATTGCAGGAAAAAGGGAAGAGATGTATTTCTTTATCTGTATCCTGTAGCATTGATTATTTCTAAAAGAAAAAATGTGGATGCCACTCCTGAAGCTTGATCTCATAATCAGTTAGGACATTCTCCAAACATATATGTGATTTTCTATTTCTTTTGTTGATTTTCAGCTCTGTCTTTATGTATATTTTCATGCTCCTCCATTTTTTTAAATACTTTACTGGTCTAATGGAGTTTTAGTAGCCCATTCACTATCTAGACTTAATATAGTTAAGCTTCAGAGTTGTCCAAAATTAGATCTTGGTTCTTCTGCTCAAGTCCTTGGCAATCCATTTTTGGTTTCCAAACATTTCTAAAGGTCAGTATTGCCAGAATCTTGTCACTTGGCTGTGCATTTTCTTGACTTGTTAATGAAGATAATGATCAGGGATTTGTGAGGTAGTAATGGTATTACAGGAATACACAAATCATATATAAATAGAGAAATAAAAGCGTTTCGATCCCAAGACACCCTGTGACACCTAGGAGTTTGTCAAGGAGGATCTCCTGAAGTTCACCAAAGAGAACAACAAAGTTCTGCACCAAGGAGAAGTAAACCCACCCATCAGCAAAGGCTATAAAACACTTGGGTGAGTGACAATTGATGGAAAGGAGCCGGGGTCTTGACTGATGCCAGCTGAATACAAACCAACAGAGTGCTCCCACTGTAGACAAGGCAAACAGTGTCCTGGGCAACATCAGGAGGAGCAGGGCCAGCAGATCAGGGGAGGGCAGCACCTGTCTCTGCTCAGCACTTGCATGGCTGCACCTGGAATAGTGTCCAGTGTTACATGCCCCAGTTCAAAAGGAACACTGAGAAACTGGACAGTGTCTAGCAAAGAGCTCTCAGGATGGTCAGGGGCTAGAGCATGTGGCAGAGCCATGCTTCTTTAGTATGGCATAAAGAAGGCTTAGGGGTGGTTAAGAGCAGTGTGTGACTCCTTTAAAGGCAGTTACAAAGATGACAGAGCCAAACTCGTTTTGATAGTGGCAGAATAGAAAGAAGCAAAAAAACCCAAATTCTGGCTTGGGAAGTTCAAAACAGACGTTACGAAAATCCTCTTCACTGGGAGACTGGTGCTGCCATGGAACAGCTTACCCCAGGACCCTGTGAAATCTCCAGAGATTTACAAGACTCAGCTAGACAAAGCCATGGATGACCTGATCTAGTGCTGGCAATAGTCCTGCTTGGAGCAGGGGTTGGGTCTAAATGACCTCTGGAGGTCCCTTCCAGACAATACTATGATTCTATCATTCTAGTATCTTTTTGGTTTGGTTTGGGGTTTTCTGTTTGTTTTTTCTTCTCTGGGCTGCTTTGGCTGACTTCAGGCCCTAATGAGTCCTCTTCCACACCCTGCTCTTAAAATGCTATGGCTTCACATTTCTGCAGTACTTTTGAACTCTCTGGAAAACTGACCGCAGAATGAAACAAAATGTTTCTCTGCTCATTGACTCATCCTGTGTCTGTAAGAATTTCTCACAAATATCAACTGGACACAATTACAAAATGGCGAGCCTGAGTAGACACTATCTTCAGCGGTGCAGGGTTTTACATATTCCGTATAAGCAACCAAAAATCTTAAGTAATGTTTTTTATTTTATTCTGGAAGAGAGACAGAAAGGAGAGAGAAAGGGTGATAATGCAAACCAAACTCTCAGATGACTTCCAAAGCTACTTAATTTAACACTGATATATAATAAAGAAACAGTCAGATGGTTTACATATATATGGACTCTCTTTTATTGGAGATCTGAATCAGATTCTGGATGAGGTGTATGGGTTTGACTTTCTAGGGGCACAAGAAATATGTATTTTGGTGGAATCCTGCAGTTGTCCCTTTTTTACATATGCAGGTCATGATGTATTATAGTTTTAAAAGAAACTCAGGCACATGTACTTGTCTTTATTTTGCTTGTGTAAATGACATAAAATTAAGTCTTCCTCAAACATATCCATATGTGCAATTCATGTTTTACAGGATGTGTATTACTGTTATCCTCTTGAAATATTCCTAGGAGGAAATTTAGCACTATGAATAACACTGCTGTTTTCATTTATTATGAAGCAAGAGGCTTTTCTTGAAAAGAAACTTCCTTTTAAATATAGATCCCTAATTGTCTGAGATAGTCCTAATGGAACTCACTTTTAATTACCCACCAGCCCCCTTAGCTTTGAGGACAGCACTACTATTACCTAGCTCAAGTTTATGAAAATGTGAATGACCCAAGAGATGAGGATTCTCTTCAGGAAACCAAGAGCCTCTGTAGTCTTGCTTAATGTTCCTCCTTAGCCAACTGTATCATGTATTACTGAGGCTCTGCTGAATCTTCTTTGTTGCTCTTTTGATATTAACTGTCTTTGGTTTGGTTTTTCGTCCTTTTTAAATGAATAATATGTTCAGGCATCTTTTTCATGCGCTCATCATTCTTTTTTCACTGGGAATGGTTCAGCTTTTGTGTCTTTCTCTGCCCAATAAGCAGGCTTTTGGAAGTGTTTAATCCAGTGCAGGTCAGCCAGGCTTCCGCTTCTCTCATGTTTTTCAGACTGGATGTTACCATCACATTTTTACAGACTAGAAGATTTTAAAACACGCTCCCTATGCCTTCAGGCTTCAATCCCATAAAGGTGATGTCTTTTCCCCCACTCCTACAAAAACCAAGGCGATGTAATGGAATTAATCAGCATGCAGGATCAGACATCCATATAAATAGTCAAATCCTTTAAAAATACTATTAACACTTAGATTTAAGATGAGGGTAAGGTTCTATAATTAGGGTAAAGGATGCATATATTCAATAATTTCCTTTTAGTTTCCAGTCCCAAACTCTCTGCTTCATTCAGCACAGGGTGCAACACAGAACAGGCTATTGTGGTCATATTTTAATGCTCTGATTTTCTCTTTAGCCTCAGATGAGTGGTTATATTCACTTATGCCATCTAGTATTCTAGCCGTTCTTCTGATTCATAACTTCTCGCCACTCAGACCTTTGCTCACGTAAAAGCTACAAAAATCAACAGTGACAATCAGCATTAGGTATAGCCATGACTCTTTCCTTGCTCTGGGCATGAGTTCATCACTGCTGGAAATTAAGAACTTTCTGTTTTCCATCTGTATATCTGTTTTTACTTGGTTTCCTCATAACAATGGCATTTCCAATTGTTCTCACGTCTAAGTTTTAATACTGTAGTATATTCTTTTAAAATATAGACATTAGACCCAGGAAAAACTGGTCTGTGACTACTTAGCCTGCTCAGATTATTAGTGATGTGAAGGAACAATCTCAAATCCCCTTGGCTTTTTGTACCCTACCAAACACAACCGTAGGAACTCGGTCTGGTCTACAAAATAAGAATTTGGATAATGAAAAAGAATAAGAATTTGGGTGATGTAAAAGATCTTCTCTGATTAGGATCTGGCTGGGCATCAGAAAATCAAATTTACATGTTAACATGAAGAACATATACCTGTATCTCTATAAATCTCTTCTGCATGTGATTTTCTTTGGCAATGGCCAGGTAAACAAACTGTCTGCCTCATTGACTGTTGGAGGTGGGAGGAGTTTAAAGAACTGGGAGGTAAAGCAGAAGATGAAAAGGAATTCATAGTTCACTGGAGAATTTAATCATTTTTCTCTGATTCTTCTGAAAACACGCAAATGTGTTTGTTTTTTTTTTTTCTGATGCACTCTATACTGTATTTACACCCTGAAATGGATTGAAGTGCACAATTTTGTTATCTCAGAAAAAAAAAAATAAAAGGAAGGTGTGGTAATAGTCAACAGTGACTTAAATGCAATGAAATACATTCAGTATGTGGCAAATGTTATTATCATTGTGTTATCAATCACTCACAAAAACAAAATAAAAACCACACACACACCAAAATCAAACATTGACCTTATGATTACACATGGATCTGAATCAAAATCATCAGTCTGAATGCTCCAGATCTTTGGGAAAGTTCAATGTGGATTTAAAGTTTGTGGCTTCCTGCTGTCTCTATAAAGAGACTCAGCCAAAGTTTTGGTTCCAGGCACTCTCGATCACTGTTTTAAATAAGTCTTTTAGGCGTTTATTATATGGCATAAAGACACAAACAATAAGAAAGCCATATTTTAGATTTCATGTAATTTTTAACTCCACTGGCTGTTCTGAAAGACTCCAAGCAGATATAGGTAGACTTAGTGGAGTATCTTTTACATATGTAGAAGTGATATTTTGGTGCTCAGGTTTGCTTGATAATTGAGAATCCTTTTAGCAGTGCAAATCTACCCGGAGAGGTAGATGGAGTCAAATTGGGTCAAATATTTGGTTACTCAAGGTGTCTGACTTTGAGACATCAGACATCAAAATGCCCCTCTTATCATATCATCACTTTCCCCTTCTTTTAAAAATATTTATGGTTCTACCCTGTCTCCCTTCACCCCACTACTCCCAAGGTAAGTCAGTAAGATTCTCTGATTGCTTTTGCAGAGGATAAACATGACTTTCTCCAAGTATAGTAAAAGCTGATAGAAGTTTTGTTGCCCTAATTATGAGGATCTCAGGGCAGGCTGGATTAGGGTTGCTTTCACCAGAGGAAAAGAAGTGAAGGAAAAGTGTAGTAATGTAAAAGTGTGCTGAGGAGAGCCGTGGAGAGCCAGATTTGCTTCCCCTTTAGCATTTAGTGAGATGAGAGGGTTAATGAAATCACTACTGTTCATAGGAGGGAATACTGCCATCCCTCACCATGGCTGCTGCTACTTATGCTTAGTAGCATGTCTCTGGCAATAAAGGCTGGCCATTCTGCCACTCCCTGAAGCCTATTGCCCTAGAAATTGCCTGCTTTGCTGTGCCTAAAGCCTGACCTTCCTGGTATGCCAAGAGCCTGCCAACACTGGATTTGATGAGAGAGTGCTCTAAAGGTACAGGGAAATGTGGGCTCATACGACCAGTGGAGTTCCCAACACATGCATTTCTCCACCTGTCTGTGTGGAGCTGGGTAAGTCTGGCAACTTGATGAATTCCATCACCAGTAGCTTTGCTTTATTGGTAGCAAAAGCGCTTTAAAGAAATCATTGCGCTCCTACACTGAAAGGCATTGACCCAGCCTCCTGGCTCTTTAGAGCTGTAGCTGGTAGATGTAGTGCATGATTTCCTGCAAGCCCCCTGTTGTGCTGAAACACTGCCTAGCTGCATAATAATCTATGCAAATTATGAACTCAACAGTGACCATTTTCTCTCTAAAACTACTGCAGGAGCTCGTAATTTCTCCTCTTTTGGCTTTTCTCATATTTACTGTAACTTTATAATTTCATCTAATAACTGTGTAGTCTTTTGGCAAACCTCACTCTTCTGCTCATTCTCTGGATTGACATGCTCCTGTTTGACTCACTGTCCATCTCTCAAATGTGTGTTTCGGAGTCTTTATTGGGTTTTATTTGAAGATGGGGCTGCTTAAAAGACAGATTCAGGATCCAAGTCCTCTTACGTCTCTTACGCTGCAATAGGAGATCTATCATTTTCAAAGTCTCTTGAAGAGCAGCTAGAGTATGCTACTTCATTTTCCAGCTTTGAGGCTAGAAAGCTGGAGGTTACTTCTGAACAGATCTCAGTAAAATCACCAGCAGATCTCAGTCAAAAAAAAAAAATAGTTACAAGCTCTGTTGTAGAGCCATCAAAATGCAATGCGAATGCAGAAGTGTCTGAATCTGCTTATTTTGGCATCAAAACCTGCAAATCAAATTGTGATATGAAAATGATCTTTTTGGACATCCTGTCTTGCAGATGACATATTTGCCATGTGCTCACGACATGCTCTAGCTCTGTAATAACTGAGCAGTACTCTGAATGCAGCTCCCTAAACAGGCAAAATTAACTGGAGGCTTATTTCCTGTTAGAGGAATGTCCAGGTTGTGTCTAAGATTATATCCTAGAGGGCTGTTGATTTGCCATTTAGTGAGGAAGGTGGCAACATAGGGTGGTTTTTTTTCAGTTGTCCCCAGACAGCTGTGCTGCTTGTAGATTTTTGGGCTACCAGTGTTGATATGATCTGAGGAGCTTCTCAACACAAGCTCCAGATTGGAGCACCCCACCTTCAGGGGCAGCCCTCCAAGCTCATGACTGATTAATTGAAAGCATACTTTGACCATGCTGCCTCTTCCCTAAGCAGAGCTCTTATGCTGCAATACAGTACAGGAGGGGAAAAGTATAAACGAGCAGAACCCTTCCTCGGCTTCTTGACAGACAACTCTGGCCAACAAAGCCTGTTTCATAGCTGCTCTTTCACTTAATGGAACTATCTACCTATCGTCCATTGCATTTTGGGTTTGGTTTTTTTTACTCCGAAAGGCACTTGTCTCAAAATGCAAGATGTCTACACGTGAGATAGTCCCCTAGGTTTCCTTGGCTAGTCAACAGAGAGGAAGACATTTCAGCTCACCTTAAGGCAAATACCTATGGTGGGTCAGTTGAATTGTGCTTATTTCTCTCCATTCAGTACACAGGGGACTTTAGATATCTACACTGTAGGTGTATAATACTAGGTGAGGTGAATCCTTCCTGCATGTCTAAGTAATGCTTTGAGACAGTACAGTGTTACTTTTCAAGACAACCTTCATGTTAATAGTTACATTACTATAAGGTTCAGTTACTTCCAGCCACATTCTTAAATCCTTTCTGCCCCCTTTTCTATATTTCATATTGAAGCCACTTTTGAAGATCTGCCAGTCTCTTGGGGGAACACGTATCTTGTTGGTGATGGACCAATAAATGTATATTCCATATTGGCAACACTAGGAGTCCATGAGCTTTGTGCTGAGAAGGAAAGCTATCACAGCATTCACCTTGTGACAATTTAAAGTGATTACCTGTAGGCTGAAAATTATTGTGTCATTATTCCCTTGAAATAGAATGAACTCTTCTTAAAATCACAGGTAATCTGTTTTTAAGGCTCTGCAAGTAAGAACAAGCTGACAAAGTGAAATTCCCTCCCCCCTTCCCCAGATTCACCTTTATTAAACCTTTGGATCTCTGTTACTTTCCTGATTATGTGGCTTATTTAAAAATGCCCTACTGTGTTATCTGTTTTTTCAGATATCAATAGGCGTGCTTGAGCATCCTTGGGGTTTAAATAGGTCTGAATAATGGAGAAATCAGCCTGATGTAAAAGCAAAAGGAGCTTACACTTATGGTAGTAGCAATAATGATGGTACAACATCACACAATGGCTCCTGGAAGCAGACAAATGTCAAAGCAGCATGAAAAACTCCTCTTGCACACTGTTAAGTCTGCCCGGAATTCTCCCAGAATAACACACGCAATCATTTTGACGAATTCAAAGCTAATATCCATGTCACTCCCTTCACAAAGACAGCTAGTTTCAGACAGGAACTAATTGCTCTGTCCTGTTTAAAAATAGAGAAATCATCTTTTGTTTTAGCAGATTTCCTCTACGGTATTTTGCTGTTCTTGCCTGAAAACATGCTGTGTATAAAATGGTTGCATGAAAGGGTTAGCAATGCGAGACACGGTAGCGGACATTGTTGAGGATATAACAGCATATTTAGTCGCCTAAGAGAAGGGCGTGGAGGATGATATTTGGAGAGCGAGCACACCTCAGTGGAAACTTTGTGTACTACAATGAATAACATTTTTTAATTAAATTTGTTCCCAGTGTTGCCTTAACATAGTCTTGCATTTTGCCTAGCTTCTAAGGTTTCGATGTATTTGTTTTGCTTGGTTACATTGTTGTTTTTAAGATCCCATGGTTTCCATAATTCTCCATTTTCAGGATAAGTGGAATTTGGAACCAGATTTCTTTTTAGTTGGATAGGAAGAGTGTCTTTAGGAGGATAATATCTAAGGCAATAGCACTGGTCTTTCTGCACGACCTGCACTTTACTCGGTAATCTTTCAAAAGCGATCAGTTTTCCCGGAACAGTGATAGTAGCTACAGATTTAATCTGGCAGAGCTGCCCAGCCCCTAACACTCCAGATTAATTTGGTGAGAACTGTGGATGGCTACCACTTCTGTGATTCAGGCCTTGAGTTTATTGGAAATAGAAGTGAGCCCTGACAGCCTGCTTATACTGCTACTATGGACACTGTGCTTTGCAAGGCTGCAACCTCCATATTCATCTCTTGATTCCAGGAAAGATATTTTAATGAAATGGAGTGGAAAGGCACACACCAAATAACAATGTGAACTGGGAGAAAATCCCATTCCTGACCAAAAATACTGTTGCTGGAAAAGTACGTTGAACAGAGTATTTATTTTATGTGCTATCACCTTACACGAGATTATAAAAAAATGGGGGGGGGGGAGCACATCTGCACTGTGTTATGGATAGATGCTGTAAAAATAATAATGATGATGATAATAATAATAATGGTCTTCAGTATAAATGGAGAGTTATCTCTCCCTTCCAGTTTTCACAATGAGTAGGGAAAAGAACCAACATGTAAAAAAAGAATTTTTTTTTCCTTAGAGGTTCATGCACACAATAATTATATGGGTAGCGGCTTTGCTAGCAAATGTTTATCCCTTTATTTTTTTCATCTGACCACTTTTCTCTGCTGTGTGTCTGGTTTTCAGTCCAATTTCAGTCTTGGTTAAAAATGGTATGCTATTACTTTCTCACGGTAATATGTTCTGTGAAGTCCAGAATGACAGTGAGTTTAGTTCACTTCGCAGTGAAATCCCACAGAAGTCTCCAGCCTCCCCTTATCAAAAATCCTACCATATGACTTAGCCCAGTGTATACAGAGACTTAATGGGTCTAATGGATGCATTTTTTGTCTCACCTTTAAAATTCTAATCTGCCAGTTAAGGTATAAAAATCCATTGGCAAAGCATTTGAGGGAATCTTGTACAGCTGCTCCTGGGCCTGTTCTAGAGACAAATGCGAGGCTGTGTGGCAGTGACACTGAAGTACACGTCTCATGGAGGTTCAGAAAAAAACTTGTTTCTTAAGTTACCTAGGAAAAGAAGCATGGCCAGCAGGTTGAGGGAGGTGATTCTACCCCTGTACTCCTGGAGTACCTGGAGTACTGCATTCAGCTTTGGAGCCCTCAGTACAAGAAGGACATGGACCTGTTGGAGCAGGTCCAGAGGAGGGCCACAAAGATGATCAGAGGGCTGGAACACCTCTCCTAAAAAGACACGCTGAGAGAGTTGGGGTTGTTCAGCCTGGAGAAGAGAAGACTCCAGGGCGACCTTATAGCAGCCTTCCAGTACCTAAAGGGGGCCTACAGGAAAGCTAAAGAGGCACTTTTTACAAGGGTATGTAGTGATAGGATGAGGAGTAATGGCTTCAAACTGAAAGAGAGTAGATTTAGATTAGATATCAGGAAGAAAATTTTCACTATGAGGGTGGTGAGACACTGGAACAGGTTGCCCAGAGAAGCTATGGATGTCCCATCCCTGGAAGTGTTAAAGACCAGGCCAGATGGGGCTTTGAGCAACCTGCTCTAGTAGAAGGTGTCCCTGACCATGGCAGGGGTGTTGGAACTAGGTGATCTTTACGGTCTCTTGCAACCTAAATCATTCTATGATTCTACTTTTGAAACTTCAAATCATAGCTTGTCAATAGCACATAATCACTGGTGTGGGGTTTTTTATTGTTGCCTTTTTCCTTGTTTTAAAGAGACTGATTCATTTTCTAAGTCCTTTTCCTGGCACACACACAACCCCAAGGACAGTGAGACCAGGGACAGCAGAGAATCCAGACAGACCATGAGACTTGTAACAATACGGAATGATGTGTGAAATACACATCATCTGCAGCACAATATATAGGATCATCAGGTCAGGTGTCTTTGCTTCCTCTGAAGTTTCAAAATCTACTATTGAAAAACAGAACCAGTGTCTTTCTCTCCTGTTTTCTATAGTAAAAATCCATTATCTTTTTCCTTCCAATTTAATCACCTTTAAGACTATTCCAACTTTGAAATTATAAATACATTGCAACAGGTCAGGTACACTGGGTCATAAGAAGGGCCACAGTAAAGCCAAACAGGTCTGCAGTTTCTTCTTTCTATAAATGAGGTGCAAAAATGCAGATACCTTTGTTGGATAACTCTTCCTTCTTGTTTTTTGAGACATCCATAAATGCCCTCTTAGAGAAAAGCTGAAGAATGTGGAAGGTGCGAGTTTACTAAACATACTGCATAAAATATATGTAGTTTTCATTACTAATTCCCCAAACTTGGAATAAAACATGGCCAATTTCTTCCTGTCACCCAATTGTTCTCTTCAGTACAATGACTACTTGACTGTTTCATGTAGTAATAATTATTGACAAAGGGACAAAGCATGGAGCAGTCAGATTTTGCCCCACTGTTAGTTCCCATAATTTGGAGCTGTGCTGTCTTTGAAACAGTAAAAGATATCCATAATAGATGTGATTTCTAAGATCTTCTGTAGGAGTCCTTTTCAAAAGCTGTATTGTTTCCATGGATGCTGCCGTATAATCTAATTATTCCTGATGGGTTGCCTATTGTACCACAGGATTCTTCAAAGGAAAGGAAAACAGCAAGGTAGATCATTTGAGCAAAAATCTTTTATTTGTTTAGGACAATGTTTCACAAAAGCTCTATCTGGGAAGGAAAAGAAATCTCTTCTGAGCCTCCTTTCTTTCAGAACTCAAGTTGCTATAATCATATAAAGCGGCTCTGTGTACTGTATGTTTTATCCTTTCCTTTCATTGGATGATAGAAGACATTTCAGCCCCATGTTGGGGTGGGGGTTTTTCCCACTGAAAAATTAAATCATTTATATTGTAACATCTACTGTAGACAACCAGGGTAAAGCAACCCCAAGCAGTCAGAGAATACATTCCAGGCCCAACACCTGCAGCTTGTCAAAGGAATTATTCCACTCAACTCAGTTGGAATCTTTTTTGTGATAAGATATACAGCGGTGCAAAGGAGTTGATATTTACATCCACCTCATTAAAGTGAATCAGTTTCCTATTATCACAGAGTCCCAAGTTCCCAGACCATATGATGAATCTCACTTGGTCTGTGGTGTGTGCAACTGCACTGTTTTTGACCTTGGCCATTGTGCTAACCAGTCCCATTACATGTGCTGTTTCTCAGGACACCTTTGCACTGGCATAACTAGGCTCCAGCCAGCTTTTCCCAATGAAGGGCCTGAAACTGTACTTTGTCATGTCAAATAACAATCTCCTGAGCACATGAGCGTGCTCTCGTCTTGCTGTGTATGCATTAATAAATTAATTAAATGCACCGTCTTCCAAGGTACCTTATTGTAAGGAGAAGACAATTGTGGGGGAAACTAATGAGTGGACGGAAAACTCCTCAGACATATCAAGTGGAAAAGGACAGAAGTTCAGAACTGTTTCTCACCACCATCCACTCATCTCTTAGAGCTATTGCCATGGCACTACTATTTTGCACAGCTAGCTTCTCTGTTTTAGAGTTGCGCCATCCTTTTATGTATATATTAAAAGATTTTCCAAAATTTAAGTGGAATCTTCATTTTGTACAGTCAACAAATAAGCCAAAGCTATATGGATTTTCCTTTACATTGCTTTTCAACAGCAATTACTGTTTACAAAAATGACCTGTGTTCCTCCTATATTATCATTATTCCTATATGAATCAACAGTTCTTCTGAAGCGCTACTCAACTTTGTTTCCTTATGTGATATTTACCCTTAACAACAGATGATAATTTGCATTGATAAATGGCATTCAGCCAGTAATCTTCTGCTTTAAGGTAGAGGCAGCTCAGCTCTGTTTCCTCCAATGGTTACCAACACAGAATTCAGAGCTCTAGTTCTTAGAGCTGTTCAGGATCCAGAAGCAGCTGCAGCAGAGACAAAGTCACAGCCTGTGCTGCTCCCTAGAGAAGGACACTGAGCAACACAGAGCTGAACTCCTGGAGGAGGAAGGGAAACAAGTGAGGAGTGGAACCAAAGCTGCATACATCTTGGAAGAACTAATGGAAATACTTTGAAGTCTGTGGTCAATGGAGCTGAAGGGAAAGACAACTTTTTTGTTCTATCCAGCCCCAAGAGAAGGTGAAATTCTGTGCCCCTTTCTCTCATTCTTGATTTTCCACTATTTGTTCATCTGAGATACAAGGTAATGACATTCTACTACTTATGCATATCTACTTTAAGTCTGGTTTCTCCCAAACAAACCAGGTTCTTCATTCAAATTAGAGATAAATTGTTTGATTTAAATCAAGTGGTTGGATTTTACTTTAGTTTGGGTTTTACTAATTGTGGGAGTGGAAAAGTACTGCTGCAGTGAAAAATGAGATTTGCATTCAGCCCTGACACACTGCAATCTGTGTGTCTGAGTGCCAGAGCCCATCTCCTTTGAAGGTCCTCTCCCCCTTGTTCATCATTCTTTCCTGTAGTTCAGCCAGTCTCGTCTCATGTGAAGCCACATGAAAAGAAAGAGATGATGCCCCTCCAGCTAGTAGTTGTTATCATGGAGGGATTTGATTCAGACAGTGAAGAACCAGGACAACAGACCAACATACCCAACGTGAATTTGTTTCCAAACAAATGGCCTACCTTGTACATCTACGTCTTCTAGCATATGGATGTCTTATGTACATATTGAAGCAATGGAGAATGAAGGTAGAAAATATCTGGAACAACATAGCCACAGATCTGAATCCAGTACAATGGAAAACTTCTAAGGATTGTATCTAAGCTTTATTTATCTGTATTGGAGCACCAATTTTGGTTAGTAAAGCTAGGAAGATCACAAAGCAGTAGCATGGAAAAACTGCAATATTAAATACTGTTTTCTGAGTACCAGGAAATTTTACACATCTTTCAAGGAGAGACAAAATTATGACTTGATATCAAAGTCCAGAGTAGCTCAAATCTGAAAAACCTCTTTTTAGCAGAAGCACTTAAAGGGAACTGCAGACATCCTCTCAAGGCATGGTTTGCTCCTGATAATCCAAAACAGCAGGAGATGCAGAAAAAAAATTATGTTCTCAGGCTGATGCTGTTGGATAAGGTATGAGGTACTCAGAAAGCATCGAATACTTTCATGGCATATATGCATATTTTGGGATGATACTGAATTTCAGATTTTGCAAAGGGACAGTTTACCTACAGCAGTATTTTCTTTAGTTTTTAAAGGTATTTTTTCTTGTCTTTTTTTCAGACAAGCACACTTATATACTGCCATGTTGAAGAAGCACAGTATGATTGGTGAAAGACGCTTGGAAATGCTTTGTAAAGGGTGCTTAAAAATTTTGGAATGGTTTCACCATAGCACGTGCAGTAAACAGAGGATAATCATGCTGTTGTGCGGTATAAGCATGTTAAAAAGATAATAGTGGCATATCCTGTAGAAGATACTTGTGGCTATTTGGGCTGAGAGCAATATGACATTCTAAAATTTTTAATTTTATTAAGAACCTAAATGTATCAGGATTTGGTGATTTTTGTTTGTTTCCATGTAAAAATAAATGTTTTCATTTGATGAATTTTCTCTTATTCAAAATACCCTTGACTTCCCATTACTATTAAAGCTGAAAAGAGTAAGAAGTTGGACACTATTTCCCTACTGTCAATTGACACAGAAAATAGGGCGCCTTGGATAAAGGCGTTTTTTATCACATACTGTTTGTGTGACCTCTGACATAACTTATGTCTTAATGACATAGAATCATGGAGTTATTTAGGTTGGAAGGAACCTCTGTAGGACTCGCAGTCCAACCCCCTGTTCAAAGCAGGGATAATGTCAAAGTTAAGCCAGGCTGCTCTTACTTGGCCTGGTTGGGTTTTATGTATCTCCACAGTTGGTGATTCCACAGCCTCCCTGAGCACCTGTACCAGTGTCTGACCCACTGTCATTGTGAATATTTTTTTTCATTATACCTAACCTCAGTTTTCCATGCTTCAGCTAGTATCTGTTGTCCTTTTTCTGGGCACCTCTGAGAATACTTTAGTTCAACCTTTACCTATTAGGTATCTAGAGAGAGTAATTAGATCTCCCACTGGGCCTTCTCTGAATTGAACAAATACCGTTCTCTCAGCCTTTCCTCATCCATCATGTTCAACTAAATATTTTTATGGAAATAGAGGAAAAGAATAGTGACAATTTGAAAATCACAGGAGAAGGGAAGAGAGATGGAGCAGGAGAAAGGTTTCAAGGAAAAAAGGTGACAGGAAGACTGAGCTGGTGTTGGCAGAAGATGAGAAAAGGTGCTGAGGGAATCTTGAACCAGCAAAAAAGATGAGAGGAAAAGGAGGACGTGAAGCCGAAAATGTAATATGCAGAAGAGATCTTACAAGCTGAAGAGCTGTAGAGGTGAGAAATGGGTAGGAAATGGAGTGGCAGCTCCTATGCCATTGTAGAAGAGGGTAAGTGGTACGCCTTCTGAAAAAGATGCTTTTGTATGTGAACTTAGAGCTGCATTTTGACTGAGAAGCGCATTCCTGCCTTGGGAAGCAGGGGATGAAGAAAGGCTTTTGGGGGAGAGATGCTTTACAAGGTAAGCTGACATGACTGCTGCAAAAAATGAACGAGCTCTGGAGCCTGCAAAACAGACAACTCCTCCATATTTGCTGTTTCACTTGGGAAGTCTATAGAAGGCTCTCTCTTCCTACAACTTTGCCTCTCTCATATCTTTGCCATACACTAGAAACCATCATGGCTACAGGACAACCAGCACCAGGCATCACACTTGGCACCTTTGTTTCAGGCACAAGAAAGTTTTAAAGAACCATTGTTTTCCCATCACCCTAGGATGGGGCTTACTAAATTTGTAGGTAATACCAAATCAGGAGGGGCTGCAAATATACTGGAAGACGGGGTTAGAATTGAAAGTGCTCTTGATATGGTGGATATGGTCAGAAAACAGCAGGTTCCTAACTTTTCTAACCTGAAGACTTTTCTTCCATTCTCCACCCCATCACAGATTTTATGATAGTTCGACTCTACTGACTAATGCAATTGCTCTTGATATATACTAAATTGGAAGTACAATGAGCCCTACAATTTCTGAATTTTACAGCCTCTGTTTTTCATTATTTATCCAGCAGAAAATTCATGTTTTTTACCAAAAAAAATAGAATTTAAGCTAAAAAATACAGAAGTTGAGCAACAAAAGGTATTTCTGCAATCAGGTAATATAATATAGATTCTTTTGTATCTTTTTTAGAGGCACCATTCTTCACATACCTTTGAGAGGAAAGGAAATACAGCTATTCTCAGTATTTGACCTTGAAGAGTAGATTCAAGCCCATTAGTTCTTAAGTTACATTGCTCCATGCTGCTACTTCTATTCCTCAACAATACATGTAAGAATATCAAATACACTCTGCCATTAGACAAATGCCATGGAAAAAGTTGGGCTATTTTTTCAGCAGCAAATCTGACTCACCACTGAAAGAACTCCCCACCTTTCCATTTGCCTGCTCTAGAGTGTCTATTTGGTACAATTTACTAACTATATTACCCTGTTATTTTATTCTTAACTTTCACTATTAACTCTGAATGTTTTAACAAGGAAAAGTGCTTATGTGAGAAAATCAGTGTAGTTTTATGGAAAGGTATTTTTATTTCTCAATTTTCTTACCCATTTTTTTTCCTCTGCTGTGGATGAACAATAGTACCAACCATGAATATATTCATGGTTGCCATAAAGTCGCCAAGTTAACGATTAGCTAAGTTCTTAATTGTTTCCATTAGTTTGGTATGCTCATCACTGTCTTAACCAGGAGAGCAAATAAATATTTGAGGGGAACCACTGAAAATAAAACTGTATTACTCCTTGTGCAACTATTTGATAAAAAAAAATGTTATGGCCATCTGAAATTACTGCTGGATGAGTACTGAGAATGGGTTTTGTATGTTGGATACTGTCCAAATCTTTACCAGCATTGACATAGTTTGTAAAATCTTGCTAGTACTACAGTTACTTTGATAGTGTGCATGAAAGCATAATGTAATCCTTTAGGCTACACCAAGCCTATAAAAATCATTAACAAACAATATATTGTTCTGTGCCAAACCACTGACCACACGTTTGGTGATGCAAATGTATTTCCTTTTCTCATTCGTGCTCCTCCTTTAGTTGAGCCAATATTTGAAGCAGACTTCCTTCGTACAGGTGGCTGGGATGAATAAAGCCAATCCAGTCTGCTGCATGGATGAGGAATACATGCTTCCTGTCTGTGGTGGTTTTGGGGTATTTTTTCAATTTCCCATTTGGATTTCCTTGCATTCTGGGGTTTGTATGGTGTTTAACACAGTGTGGTGGGCTGGTTGCGGCCAGCAGCCAAACTCTCACCCAGCCGCTTGCTCCCTCCCCTTGGTGGGACAGGGGAGAAGATAGGAAGAACGGGAGCGAGAAAGCCCATGAGTCAAGACGAAGAGAGTAGGATCACCCACTGCTTATTATCGAGGGCCAGATGGACTCATCTTGGGGAAATTCCCAATTAAACGCCAGTTAATTGTAAATTAGAATTAATATTTAATGACTGATTCTGATAGTGGGAAACAAAGATGACAAAAAGGCCCATTTACACACTTGGAGAAAAGGCCTTTCCTCCTGCCTTCCCAGCCTGAACTTCCCCGCCAGGCACCCCTCCTCCCTGCCAGTCACGGCTGGGTTACACTCAGTCAGGCCATGGCTGCTCCTTCCTCCTCACTGGGGTGCCTGGAGCACCTCCTCCCCCTCTCCCCTGGGGGCTGGCAGTGCTACTTCTCACACTGTTCCCCTCAGCCCCGGCTGCCGGGCAGCGTTTGCCCTTTCTGACAGAGGCTTTCCCCGCGGCGCCGCCATGGTGGCTGCGGGGCTCAGCCGTGCCCTGCGGTGGGTGGATCCTATGTGAAGTAAAAAGGTGGTGATGATCAGCATCTCTTTGTTACGACTAAGTATGAAGTATTGTTCTCGGTATGGTATATTAGATCCAATGTGGGCAAACTACAGAAGATACCACAGCACAGCAAGAATGATGAATTACTTCATCATCACAATCCATGGGGAAGGGGTAGAAAATTGCACTATGTATTCCTAGAAAAAGAATACAGGGAGAGGGTGTGCAAGTAACAGCGTGCAGGTGTGACCATAGTGTGTGACCATGATTTTCCATTACACAAAATTTTGGTGGAAACAATGATACTTCTTTCCATTGGGGAAGAAATAGTGATCTTGCCTCCAACTGACAAGACTTTAAATAGAGTGGAAAAAAAAAATCCAAACTATCAAAACATTTATGGACATAAAAGCTCTAGAAACCTACTTGTTACCTTTTTTTTTTTTTTTACCCAGACTGTAAGAGATGCTCAGTGGCATTATAGTGGTAACCCAAGGGAGAAGAATGACTCAGCTGGCCACACTGCAGAAAATCCTGGTAAACTGTATGACACTACAGAGGACACAAGAGGCCAGACAAGGTATCCACTCCAGCTGATGAAGCAAGTTTGGAGTAGCTGCCTGTGTGTCAGATGAGGTAGAGAACTCCTGCCACCTCAGCTTGCAATTACTGTGCCCATGGGTTTGTGTCTTTTAGCTTCCAGAATTGCACAATCTAGAACTGAAATCACAGCTCCAGAAATAGTCATTCACAACTTTTCCTTCAATTGGTTAATTAAACTGTATATATTTAAAAGGTTGCTGATTAGACAGTTCAATAGCATGTGGGAGTAATTCCAGAGAGCAAAAATATTGCTATTGTCTTCCTGGACAAAAAGGGCTGTTAATTTAATGACAATTAATACATAGTTAAACTGCAGGACACTAACTACGAGAATTGCATGAATATGACAAAAAAAATCTAACACCAGTGGAAAAAAAATGGTCATTAGAGACATTTTTCACTTTTATACTTTTATTTTCTTTAATTATTAATTTAGAACTTAATTTTATTTCTAATTACCACAGTGTTTGAATTGTCATGTTATTTGGATAAATTATGGAATCTCGCTAGATCACCCAAAATAATTCTTTTCAAACAACCCAGCATTACTCTGCTCAGGAATCAAGAGCGAACGCACAGCCAGCCAGAGCCTCACTCCCCAGCCAGCCGGCTCGATCATCTTCCCTGGCTGGCCAGCCAGAGCAGCTTACCCCAGCCAGGCAGCCAGAGCCTGTTTCCCCAACCAGCCAGAGCGGCTCAGCCCTGGAGAGCCAGCCAGAGATTCTCAAACCCCGTCAGCCAGCCAGAGCCCACTTCCTCAGCCGGCCAGCCAGAGACTCTTTCCCCGGCCAGCCAACCAGATCATCCTACCTGGTCAGACAGCCAGAGCTGTTTTCGCCCAGCCAACCAGCCAGAGCCCGCTTCCCCAGCTAGCCAGCCACAGCCTGTTTCTCCAGCTAGCCAGACAGAGCCACTCTGCCCCAGCCGGCCAGCCAGACCATCTTACCTGGTCAGCCAACCAGAGACGCTCAATCCTGGCTGACCAGCCAGAGACTCTCAACTCCAGCCAGCTAGCCGTAGTATCTTTCTTCAGCCGGTCAGCCAGTGCCACTCAACTCCAGCCAGCCAGCCAGCCACTCTCGCCCCAGATGGCCAGCCAGATTATCCTGCCCAGCCACCCCCGCCAGAGCAGCTCACCCTGGCCAGCCAGCTGGAACATCTACCCTGGCCAGCCAGCCAGTGCAGTGCTTTGCACAGCACAGGATTATTGTGGGAAACCGCATCACGAGCCCTACTAAAGTCTTTGTAGACAATATCGTTTGCTCTTACCTTCTCCAACAACTCATCTTATTTAGCACTGAAGCCAATCAGATTGGTCAAGCATCATTTAACCTTAATGAATCCATATTGACTATTCTTGCTCATCTTGTTCTCACTCATTCGCCCAGAAATAGCTTCTAAGAAGATTTGTTTCATCATTTTCCCAGCAACTGAAGAAAGGCTGACAAGTCTATAGGTCCTGAAATCGTCCTTCTTCCATTTTTATCTGTAGGTGTAATATGTACCATTCTTCTGGAACGTGGATTTCCCCCCATCTCTGGTAGGAGGAGGAAGTCTGCTCTCCTGAGCCCCAGGGTCTGAACTCAGCTGTTGCCTTCCCCATGCCCCTCAGGATCTTGCGCTCCCACTATGTCATGATCTATACAGCCATGGTTGCCGTTAACATCCCTGACCAGTTCTTCCAGAAATTTTATCACCCCATCACACACCTCTAGCACTTGTGCTGCACAGTTACTTGGGTACCTTAGAGCCGCAAATAGCAAGCACTTAGCATTGATATAACCTCTCCCTGAAGCTGCTGAGGCAGTATTTCCCAAAGCTTTCCCAAAGCTGAAATTATTTCCCCTTTGGTTTTCTCATGCCGTTCTTTTCATACTGCTGTTCTCATGGCCTTGTGCCTGTAAACCCCAATGGTGCTCTTATGGGAAGATTTCATGCGAAGCAACAACTGTTTGTGGGGTGGGGGGACAGGACACAACAACAGGGACAAAACCTCCCCTTCATTACTTTGTTTTGTACATCTTACTTTATGTTGGCAAAAAACAGCCACGTTGTACAACACAGTAAGTTATTTAATTAGTATTTAATCATTATTTATTTTTTCATTACTTTATCACTGTTTAATTCCTTATTTTATCACTCTTTAATTCCTTATTTAATTCATTATAAATCATTATGTGAATTATAATTTAATTCATTATAAATCGTTACTTTTTACATTTAATTTTTATTATAATCATTATCATTATTTAATTATTCTTTTCCAATAACATACACAACCAGAGCTTAACAACCAATGTACAGTACTTGCACCTGATCACCGTATTCCTGTCAGCAGTAGTAGTGTCATAAACAACCAAAAGGAAGATTAAATGGGTCCTTATATAAAGGATACACCGCTCAAAGGACACAGTACAGCTGCAGCATCCCACCAGATCTCCTTTGGGGGGCATCTCCGGCTCCCTGAGGACCAAGCCCTGCAGCAGGTCGCCATGGTGTCATAATGTCTCAGGAGTCCTGCACAGAGGGAGGCAGAGCTTTGAGGTCCTTTCACATCCCCTACCCCCCCAGCACCGTTCCCCCCCAGGCACCAGCTGCACAAAGAGATGGTTAAGTGGGGCTTAACAGATAAATAAATGCTGCCAGAATGGCCAGAGAGAGCGCCAGGTGAAATAAAATAAAAATAAAACACGCTCAGAGAAGCTCCTGCCCGGAGGGACAAAGCGGCACTGGCAGGCAGCTGCCCGTGTGTGCCGGGCCCGCGGCAGCTCCCCACGGCTGGTGTGGGGCCCCACAGCCCCGGCGGTGCTTTGCCCCGGCCAGCGGCACAGCGCGGGGCGTCAGCGGGCAGCTCTGGCAGCGCTCCAGAGTAACCTCCTGCCAAACCAGGCATGGCTCTGCTGTCCCTCACTGCGCAGCCTTGCGTGCAGCTCCGGGCATAGGGCTGGTGTTTGGGTGTGAGGGGAAGGACAGGAACAGCAGCTGTTTACTCTCCTGCAGACTTTTCTTGCTCTTCATTTTCAATCATGGTGAAAATAACTTTTGGTAATTAAAAACTGCATATATGGGTGTTCCCCCCAGCAAACAAAGAGACTATTAAATGCCAAGTTAATGGACGATGCTGTACCTGGTGAAGATATTCCTGTTCTAAAAGAGACCAAGGTCAGCTCACGGAAGCACAGCCATGGTCACACGGTGCTTCTAAATGGGCCGATCATGTCCACGTCCCAGCAGGGCTAGCTGACAAGGGTGCCATGCCACATACACAGACGCATTCATTCCAGAGCCAATTTGGCTTGGCACGGGGGTTTCGATTTCTGCTGTGCAGTGCGGCTGCACCATTGTCTGCCTCTATCCAACCATCTGTTCTGAAAGATGTACCCACCTCAAAAACAATCCACCTCATGGGCTTCTCTGGCATTATGCCTGAGTGGACCTTTCCTCACTCCCTGTTTGGTCTCCTCCTGCAACTGCTGACTGAGGACTTTACAATGAAGATCTGCTTAAGGCATGTACATGTGCAGCCTTCTTGACTTCTGCTTAGTTAAGCTAATGTCTGTCCCGGTTTGAGGTAAAACAGAACCAATTTTCTCTTCAGTAATCTTACTTTTCAGTTAAGCCTCTTCTAACTAACTGAACTCTCTGAAATGAACAGCATATTGTTCAGACACTGTCCACTCCTGGACCACCTGATAGCTGATGCGAAGACATGGTATGCAGAGAGGCTCTTGCTTGTACTTATTGCTATAACAGCCAAGGCAGCAAACTTTGTTACTTGCCCCATTGGAGGGTCGGAAGCAGAAAATTGTAGAGGGGTCCCACCTGCAGGGAGGAGTGGACAGCACAGGTGACCCAAAACTGACCAACAGGGTATTCCATCCCATCTGCCTCATGCTCAGTATAAAAGCTGAGGGAGCAAAGGGACAGCCATCATTCTTCAATGGCCAGTGTCCAAGGAGGACTCTGTCTATTCCTCTGCCTTTGATCCCAATCTGTGCATTCCTGAATCCAGTTCCAGAGTTCAACTCCCTTCCATCACTGAGTCCAGTCTGGGACTTTCCCAGTGCCTGCTGGTGACATGATCATCATCCTGGGAGCTCAACACAGATTGTATATATTGTATATATTTCATCATTTTCTTTTTATGTTATTATTAATATTTCATTAAAGTGGTTTAGTTTCTTTTAAACTCATAAGTCTCTCTCTCTCTCTTCCTCCTCTCCCTTCAGGAAGAGGTGGGGGAGAACATCTGTTGTTCCTCTCAGTGGCCAGTCCAGCCCAAACCACGACAATGTCACAGTGTTTTATCTTCTTTTATGTTCTTGGTGAGGGACAAGACTCTTATATAGTATAAACTGGTGCTACTCAGAGGAAATAACTCAAGCAGTGACAGTTTATACCAGCTGGCAATCCAAACCATTTTTCTTATTGTTGTTCAGTAACTAGACCCTGTTAACTGCCACTGCCTATAATCCCTCATTCACTGTTAAATTCACTCTTTGATCTTCTGTATTTCACATGTTTCTTGGATAATCTTTTCTTCAGTTTATTCACTCCATTTTAATTTCCATGCAGGTGAAACTCTGTGGTCTCCCCAGTTTCTGTATCACTCCTCTGCTCTCTGAACTACCATGTTATACACACATTACAGTATAGACTGGCGAACAGGATCCTTGTTGCCAAATAGAGATAAATCATTCTCGTAACTAATGCCTATTTTTTGAAGATGATTAACTATTTACAGTATCTCAGTTTTCCAATACCCTGCCTGAAGCTCCTTTAGGCATTCCTATTTGTACCTCCTCTTGGCAAATCAGGCTACTTCGTTTTAATTTAACTGTACACAAGAAACAGAAATGTCATTTTTGCAGCATCCTCACCCTGCAATAACCAAGTTTGCAGTTCGTCGGTTGGTGACCATCGGAACTTGAAAAGTGCAACCAGAAAAGGTAGACTTTGGAGCTTTTGATCTGCTGCTCAGATGGTTGGAACAGCGCAGTGAGCTGCTCTGCCCTGCTCAGCGTAGTCTCTCCTGTCTTACAGATTTGCACTTCTCAGTTGCCAGCCTCCAGTCTCCAGCCTTAATCCTGATCCTGCCTCCTCCTTGCTCACCCCCAGCCACCCATTTCTCGCTCTGGTTCTGCTGCCATCCTCAGGCTCCTCATCCCTACCTCCTGCCTCCTGCAGTCCCAAGCAAAGCTCAGAGGGGTAAAAGTAATGTCTTGCCCTTCAATTACCTGGTTTCTTTGGGATCCTTTTGTCCCAGATCTTTGGCTCTGTACGACTGGCCTTCTCTGATATATGACCTTGGCTCACCTTCATTTCAGCATCCGCCCTTCCCAGCCAGTTCTAACTGTTGGACTCAGCACTTAGTGTGTCTCCCAGCCACAACCCACCTTGCAAGAATGGCCCCAAATCCCTTTTTGATTTTGAACATCTAAGTCCGTAGCTCTTCTTTATTTAGAATTGCTGTGTACTAACTTAGTAATTCACAGAGTTGTCATTACTTTATCAACCCTATCTATGACCTAACTTGCAAAAGCAAGCTCTGATATGTTGGGTTATTATATTTTTCTGAATCAATTTATTGGATTTTTTAACAGAGGGCTGTGGCAAGATCAAACAGGGAAGCGACACAACATTTCTGTATAGGATATTGCTACACATGCTTAAAAGACAAGACATATAGGTCTCATTATCCAAGAGCCTTCTGTCTTTGCAGTTGTTCTAAATAATGGTCTTTCTTTCACAAAGGGCATTTGAGCTGCTTAATACCTCTGTACCTACAGAAGCAAAACTACAAGACCTTAACAAAAGATAAAGGTGTGACAGATAACTAGGAGAAAGCAATCTAGGGCACAGTCTGAAACTGGAGACTACTGCAAGATGCTGAATGTATTTATACATCTGACGCCTATTGAAGATGCCCGTGGAAATGGCAAAGAATCACTGGTGAAGTTCAAACTATATGAATCACTACTGTGGGTGCCTCATGTTGCCCACTGTGCTGCCAAGTACTTAGTCATGTCTCTAAAATCTCATCTGACATAGATATTGTATGCCATATTGTTGTTACAAGGCCTCCTGTATACCATTACACACATATATACATAGACATACATTCAGGTGGGTCGGATGAGGCCATGAGGTGACCGAAGTAGCTAGAAATCTGTGTCACCACATCTTACCCCCATTCCCCCTGTTACATGCTTGTGTCCTTGTCCCTTTATCAGACAGTAGAATGGGGTTGCAGCCTCTACGTTAATTCACAGACAGGACACGCCACAACTGTTAAGGTATATCGGTAAAGATGTGGCACATGGTTGCAGCCATGGAGAAAAATACATAGTCTTCAGTTATGGCGTGCTGTCACAGCTTTTCTCTTGTTTTGGGAGCCATGGATTAGGGTGTAAGAAGAAAATCTTCATGGTGTGCTGGGAATGCGCCAGTTGTTCTATACTCAACAATAGTGTACTATTGTTCTGTCTTGTTGCAGGGAGAGTGGGAGGGGAAATAACAGAGACCTGATGTCCCTGGAAAATTTCTAAATCTCCATTCAGTGTGATTGACCTTCTGTGTGGACTGTAAGGGAGGCAACATCACAAGGCTTCTTATTAGACTTGTTTCAGGTAGGGAAATGCCCACGTCTTCCAAGGGAGCAACCCACTGGGAAATAATATATTTCTTATGGCCTCTCAGGCACTGTGCAGCAGACCCGTGGTGGTGCAACTCCCCCGCCTGCTTAGGCCACTTGGTGCTTGGCGTGATTTCCCCCCACCTGGGCCACATAATAACCCAACATAAAACACAAAAGAATGAGAAGGGCAACGGACCAGAAGGTATGGCAACCCCTTAGTGCACCTGGTTACTGCGTCCCCTATCGCTTGGAAACAGTATCAATAATCAATCACTCCCTGACAGTACCTGGATCGTGGCCCAAAGAGGGGAAGTGATACCAGAACTCCAAGATCTAGCAAGTTTTGGGCTTGCACAACTGGTGGAAAATATCAGAATATCCCATTGTCTGAGTTGGGCCAGTGTGGAAAAGTACCTGATGAAAGTCAATTATCTCAGACTCTATACAGCGACTCTAGTGAGACCCTTTGAGCTCTCCTGGATCAAAGTGGGCTGTGACCAGTGTCTCCCCTGAGTTGGGATGCCGTTCATGTAAACACCTCAAGGGTTAAAGGGCCAGGGTGAGTCAACCTTCTCCAGTCTCAATTATACACCCTGGAGGAATGCCAATACACTGTATTTACTCTAAACTCAAGAAGAGGGAAATTTTAACTATAGGCTCACCTCTCTTTCATCCACCTGTCTATTTATGTGTTTCTGATACACACATTAGCTTTTACGAGTGTGGGTGTTCATATATTTTACTGGATCCAAATATTTTCTGTCTGTTTGTCTGTCTGTGTGTGAGGAGTCGAAAGAGGCACCCATCAGCTCACTGGAGTCTCCTGCTGCAAAGGGACCTTGGTCTTAGCAGTCAAAGACTCAGGTGGTGTGTGTGTGCATGACTCCTTGAATGGTGTGTGTTCATATGTTTTGGTGCTTATACAAATATATTGATTTAGGATACCTTATAGTAAGTTAGTGTGAATCTTGTCATTTTCAAAGCTGTATTTAAGCTGCTGTTCAATTATTTTGTTAATCACCTTGTAAATGCTTAAACTGGTTAATGATTAAGTGTTGCTAAAAATTTAACCTCTTGATTTACCTCAAACTATTAATAAATTTTGAATTGCTGCTAAATCATAACCATGTCAAATATTTTTATCCATGACGAGACCTCTGTCATCCCACCTTGAAGCCCCTGCTAAGCTTATGTGTGTGGTCAGAAGCTGTTTTGTCACTGCTTTGGGGGATAAATGACTTGATTCTTCATTGCATCCTTTCCTCTGTGCACTATGTGTGTAAAATATTACTGGATGGGAGACAGAGCAGTGAATAGCTATTTAAGTACATTCACATACCCTGTGCCTAAGAGTACCTTAAGTGTGGAGAACAAGGGCCAATGGGCCAGGTCTTGTCCACGTTACACGCTGAGCACTCCTACAGGGGTTCAATAACCCAGCTATCATGAAAATAGAATGAGTTGGGGATAGAAGAAAAATACACTAGATGAGGGTGTTGCAGAAGTCAGAGTAATTGGTGGTTGAAGGGAAACTGTTACCAGTTTTACCAGGAGAAATGTTATTTGATCAATTTGATCATCTTGGAGGGAGAGATGTGATAAGGGGATCAGAAACATGTCTTGGAAAAGTATGCCTGCTTTCCTCCTGTTTCTGATAAGCAGCGCCCCTTCTGTTTTTTATATTAATATCACACCTGCTATACTGAAGGGTCATAAATTTCTTCACGTACATTGTTCCAGCGTTGAAATGTACCCGCTTTGAAAACACTTTGTCTAGGCTTCAGAATTTGACCAGGGAAAACATTTGGAGATACAACCCAGCATGCAGAACACAGATCAGAGCTAGTTTATTCAAAGACAGATGGAAGTAATTCCTGAAGAAATAAGAGTTCAGAAAGTGTTCAGTTTTAAGACTACAGTTTCCTTGAAAAAGCAGAGAGCATACTGGATTAGACAGCAATAAAATGATTATTCTTTGACATTCTTTTAGCAGACAGAAGGTGACAATTTCTTAGATATTTTTGTGTTAGTTTGCTGAGATTTTCCAAAAGCTTTCCTGATAAGCTTTTGGTAAAATTTTAATTTAAGAACATAAGGAGTTACCATATTGGATCAGACTTGTGATCCATCTGGTCTGGTAGCCTGTCTACAATAGTAACTAGTACCAGACATGTCAGAAGAAGGTGCAAAAACCACACAGTTGACAGAGGTCATTTCATGTCTTCCCTAATAGTCAGGGCACAGTAAATGGATTTTTAAACCTTTACAATATTTTGTCTGCATTAACTGTTATAATTCTGGATATCTTTATTATTGCTGCAAATGGTTGATCCTTTCAACTACTGCTAAATCCTTTGCCAGAATGGCTTCCAGTGTTGGTAAGTTTCACAGCCCAACAAGACCAGATGAATTATTTTCTTTCTTAATTTTACATTTGCGGCCTTCTATTTTCATTAACTGATGCTTTTATCAGTCAGTGTCTCACTGCACCATTTAATGTCTTATAACACATGGACTCCTTATCTTCCTTTTGTACCCCAGGCATTGCTTCATGTTCATTTCTTGCACTCATGCTCGTTTTACCTTGCTAGAGTAGAAGAGCCCAGTAGAAGAGCCCATTTCTATCCCTTTTGGTATGAGACTTTTCCCTGTCTCTGATAATTATCATTCTCCTTTGAATGTACTCTAGCAGGTTGCAGCAGGAGGGCAGCTTGATACAAAACACAGCACGGGGAAAAGACAGAAAAGACAGGAGCGGAGGGGTCACCTGAGAGTATGAGGCTTTTCTTTGCAGAAGGAGGTTGGGGAAGAATAGGACGTGAGCTCAACTCTGTCCTGCAGAAAGTGGAAGAAAGGATCACAGAATCACAGAATGGTCAGGGTTGGAAGGGACCTCTGGAGATCACCTAGTCCAAACCCCCTGCCAGAGCAGGGTCATGTACAGCAGGTTGCACAGGACGGCATCCAGGCAGGTTTTGAATGTCTCCAGAGTGGGAGACTCCACAACCTCTCTGAGCAGCCTGTTCCAATGTTCTGCCACCCTCAAAGTAAAGTCCCTCCTCATGTTTAGATGGAACTTCCGATGTTCAAGTTTGTGCCCATGACCTCTTGTTCTGCCACTGGGCACCACTGAAAAAAGACTGTTCCCATCTACCTGGCACCCTACCTTTAAGTATTTATAAGCACTGATAAGATCCCCCCTCAGTCTTCTTTTCTCTGGACTAAAAAGAC
>VZSZ01010259.1:991419-1006936 GCA_013398815.1 Ibidorhyncha struthersii | reverse complement strand
ACCTCTGCTGCCACCACACACCCCTTCTTCCCCTGCAGTGGTGAGAGCAACCAGGCTTGGATAATGTAGCCATTGGGCCATACTTTATGCGCTATCCCCATCTATCTGTTCCTCAGCAGCTCTCTACTTTGCTTCTGCCAAGAGCCAGCTCTGTTTCTCACAGATAGAATGATGGTTTTTACGAAGATTGTGTTTAGCAAGGTTCCTGCCTTGAGGGAAGATAACAGAAAAAGAGAAGAAAAGCTGAGAGAAAGCAGGTAAAATCAGCAAGAGACGCTGCCTGTCAATATATAATGCCTGTATCTCTGTTCAGCCTCAGTTGTCCAGCCTGGTACATGTAGAGTATTTGCGCAGTAGCTGTTCCAGCTGTTCCTTAACTCCCATGGGGGGACATCAAGGCCACAAGATTCACAACACACTTTGCACCCCTGTAGCCACAGCACAGCAGGATCAGATAGGGGCAAATCCAGAAGTGTGCTCAAAACACTGTGGTTCTCCATTTAAGACTCTGTCTTTGAAATCTATGGATGTTGCAGGGGTTTTTCTCTATCCCAGATTAGCCCTATAAATTCCCTTCCTTTCAGTACAGCTATTCCCTTACATGAAATGGAAAGGCAAAGTAAGTGTCCTGTTTTGAGATAGAACAAAACTGATTTTCTTTTCAGTATTTCTACTTTTCAGGAATTTTACTTTTTTTTTTTTTTTTCAACAGCAGTTCTCAGGCACAGGTCAGTCTAGCATGTCGATGCTCATCTTCACCCGCTGGTCATCACCGTACTGCTAAAGCAGTATCGCTTGGCTTGTTCTGTTGATAACGTGCCAGTAAATCCCACATAGCTCATGAGTTCGTATGTGAGTAATAGAGGAGTAAGTCAGCACCTGAGGGCTTCCCATTTCATGCTCGTCAGTCTTGGCAGAGGCCCGTCCTTTTAGGCTTCTGCTATCTAAGTGGCAGTAGTAAAAGCACAAGTACCTACTGTTACATTTTTGGTCCATCTTGAACACTGGTGCTGACGAAGGGACACACATGAGCAAGTTTCTGGGGAAGGGAGAAGAGGACTTTGTTTGCACAGTGGTTTTTTATGTTCATAAAGTGCTTTGAAATCCTCAGAGATAAAGCACTGCACTCCTCAACCTGAATCACCATAGTGCAGAAAGTTGTATTTCTTATGGTTTTCTGCCTAATGAATAAGAGATAAGAAGATAAGATGTGGGCTTTTTTGTTTTTTTTTTTTTTACTATTAATATCATGGTTAAAGGCAAAGAAGCAGTTTTCGGATCTGGGCTTGTAATAGTTTGTGATTTCCTCCCCCCTCCCGGCTGCTTTTGTGAAAGCACGGTGACAAGCCCGGGTCCGTCTAAGGACATGTCAGAGTTACTGCTCCGTTGGACACGAGGATGTCCCAGGGTTTCAAGTCAAACTTGGGAAGAGAGTTAGGAATCCCAGCCCTCTTGAAAGGGTTGATGTAACCGTAGGCAGGAATGTGGAAATCTTGCTTGTAATTGGGAAAGCCACCAGCGGAGGTCAGTGTCTCCCAGGGACAGACTCTCCCCTTCCCTTCCGCAGAGCCGGCGACCACGGCGGGCGTGAGCTGCTCGGGGTGACGTGGGTGCGTCCACCTACCTGTTTGTCCCCATTTAATTGCACGCCCGAGTGTCCTAAGCAGCTGTGCTCCACACAGGCCTCTCCCGGCTGAGGTTCTGCCCTGCTTTACAGCATGGTATTTTCTCCCGACGCCGTTTCCCAGCTTGAAGAACACCTGAAACCGGTACGTCATCGGTTTTCACAAATGAAGAGCGATTCCTTATCGCAGTCACCAGACTGCACCTGCGTGTGCAGGTACGGAGCTGGAGGCCTCCCGTCCTGCGGGATGGGCCCCGCGTCCTTTGGGAATGCTTGGTAGGTGCCGTCCTCAGAGAACCCGGGAGGAAGCGCTTTTCAGGTGGCAAAATATGGATCTCTGCATGGAGTGAGTCATCTAAATGTGTTGGTTGTCTGAGACGAGAAATAGGCTCCTCCAAGGAATGGTTCATCTCCCTGTGAGCATCAGAAGTGCCATGTTGCTCCGCTAACCATAAAGAATGTGTAGGGTGAACTGTTACCGAGATGCAGACCTCCAAGTTTAGGTGAAAGAAGTCTCAGGGACTCAGAAAGTAGTTTCAGGGACGTGAGCATGAGCCGTTCAGCCTTGATATTCATCCTTCTCACAACCAAAGTGCTTCTGGAGCTGACCAAGAACAAAACTTTCCGGCAGCTGCTGCACCTTTAGGATCAAATGCAGATTTCAGGTGTTTCCGGAGTCAGGCAGCATGAGTGTTGATGTTTCAGGTTAACTATATGCCCCTCATCCTGTGTAAGTGCAATAAAATCAGACCTCTTTGCATGGTATTCTTCATGCAAAGACTGTATGTTTTAAGACTGTACCACAAGCCAGATCAATTTCAAAAAAGACATAAGCAAGGCAGTGTTGTAACACCAAAACCAAGCCAGAAACACAAATCTTTGGAGGGAAAATCATGTGGTTAAAACCTAACTACTTTTTTATCCAGTTTGCTAAATACGTGTTGATAGTTGCTGTGTTTCTCCTGCACACATTTGTGGCTGGCATATCAGAAGTGCCAGGGCTGGCTCCTGGGGCAGCTGGACTTTCGGTTTCATGTGGACTTTGAGCAAAAGGGAGAAAAGTGCTTGCTAGCACACTGTTCCACAAACAGCTGATGTGCTGCCCCCAGGATTGTCTGTAACAAGCCTGGTTTTATCCCTTTCCCCCTTCAAATCTAGTTTAAAGCTCTTTCAATGAGCCCTTCTAACTCCTTTGTCAAGGTCCTTTTCCCCCTTTGAGACAGGTGTACCCCGTCTGTCTCCCGCAGGCCTGGTGTCGTGTAAACCGACCCATGATCAAAAAAACAAAAATGTTGCCGGTGACACCAGGCTCAGAGCCAGGTATTGATCTATTGGGTCCTCCTGTTTCTTCTGTCATCATTCCCTGCAACTGGAAGGACAGAGGTATATATGTAAGATATATATATGAGTTATGTATATATGAGGTGTGTGTATATATATATAAGGTATATATAACTGTCAGGACCCCAAGCGTATTCCCTGCCACCCCCAGCAGGGTCTTGCTGCCCAGCTGAGGGTCAGCTTTGCCAGCTCAGCTGTATTAGACACACGTAAACTCTCACAAGGATTTGCAGAGCCCAGAGAAGGAAGTAGATGACAGCGGATGTATGAAACATGGCCAGTAAGAGAAAGGCTGAAAGAATTGGGTCGTTTTGTCTGGAGAGGAGAGACACTGCCGCAAAGGAGGAAATGAGCCTCTCCTTTTTCGTAGACTCAGTAATAGGCTCGAACTAGAAGTGAAACTTGGCTACTAGAAAAAAGTTTCTCGCGGCAAGCAAGGAGATGTGTTGGGATGCACTGCAGGGCTCTAGAAAGTCCAGTGCTCAAGCTTGAAAAAACAGGTTAGGCAAACATCTGATGGGAATGGTAGTGGCGTACTTGATCCTGCCTTGGCCAGCAGGGTGTCAACAGACCCTCTCAAAGTCCTTCCCAGCCTGTTTCTCTCATCCATTGGTAAGTCATAAATCCCATGAACTTCGTACGTCAGACTCTATTGACAGAAAAAAATAGTTTCAATCAATCAAGTTTTGTCTTTTTTGTCATCTTTTTTTTTTCTTTTTACTTACGTGGGGAGTCTTCCAAAGTTTAAACTTTTTCAAGTATTTAGGCAGCTTATCTCCTACCCAAATTAGTGGGAATTCATCATCTATCTGGGGATTAGCGGGAATTCATTGTTACACGCAGCCAACGCGTGTGTTTCCACACTTATTTCCAAAGGTTGTCTTTACCATAGCGTGCACTAAGAATGAAACCACAGTCTTCCTTTCTGTCCTCACCACGTACACACACAGACACCCCAAAGGAGACAAAGAGATTGGGAAATAATATTATGAAATAAAGTCTGTGTCATTCCTTCTTCTTCTATAAAGGATGTCAACTCCTCTGTTTAATTTTCCTTGGCTACCTGTTGAGCACGTTTGTGAGATGGGAAAGTCAAAGAGCACAGACCTAGCGCATGCAACTGAAATGACATCCAGCACAGCTGCAGCATGTGAGGATTGGGGTCATGGTTGCTCATTTTCTGATCGCTTTTCTTGTCCCATTCTGTACAGAAGTTGGTTAGGCAGGGATTAGGTAGAATAATCCTTCTTATCCATATGCTTTAAAGTCTCGGCTGTCATAGACACAAGATCCTGGCACTGCTGTAATGAAGAGAGAGGCTCTTCCCGCTCTCTTTCTCTATCCCTGCACTTAGTTGGGGATCACAAATAAGGCAGCTCCCTCTAGGTGGCAAAGATTTAATGCCTCCTTTCCATTGCAAAAATTCTTACATTTATTTTACTACTCTAGAAATAAGAGATTCACAGAGAGTGTTCTCCGTGTCCTATTTGCAGGCAAGGGACAACCATTAAAAATAGGAAAAAAAACATTAATGTTGGAGAAAAAATAGTGAGACTGGGTGTTTAGATGAAAGCTACCAGGCAAACTGACATTCATCCCGGCAGAGATACAGTAAACTGCCATGTACAGGGATGGGAAACAGATTAGGAGGACCCTTGGTGGGAATGACAGGGTGAATCACCTCCCTTCCGGGAAAAAGTCCAGAGTCGTCTTTGGCTGTCTTGAAAATGGTGATATAAGAATTCCTTCATCCCTCCCTCTCTAATCAAAAAGATGTTTAATAAGTCATTTTTGTATTAATTGTCCTGGCCTCCTTGCAAAGTGTTGTGAGCAACATCACTGCAAAATCTTACATAAGAAATAGCTCGTCCTCATTTTTTTAATTAGGAAAAGAAATGGCTGTTCACTCAGTGTCTTACTTAGTATTTTGCAAGGCAAAAAGACAAAACAGGCAGAAAGTTTTCTGATTTGTGGCTGGGCTTTTGATTAGAGGTTACTAAGCAACACTAGCCTGATCTTAGCTCTACATTGCTCCTTGGAAAGCGATGTCTGTTAATGCTGAGGTCAATACTGGGCTTATGTATACATTCAGCTGCCATCAAAGGCATGCATGGGTATGAAGAAGATCATGCTCTGACTTCCTAATTTACAAGACTTTAAACAATTACATTGCCCATATTTAGTTTGTGCTCATATTGGTGGCCTCTGATCACATGTGATAAGAAGATGCTGGGAGAAGGTAGGCAATTCTGTGATTTTCAGAGAGAGGTTAACCCAAATGTATAGTCTATTGAGCGTTGTTTGGCTGGTGCAGCCATCACCCTGCCCAATACTGGCATGCATTTTGTTTCTGATTCAGAAAAGCAACAGCGCTATTTCCCTTCATTTGTTTTTCTTCATTACTTGCTTCCTCCCATGCCGTGTCCCGCAGCCTCCGCTCTTCTGTTACGGATGCCAGCCTCGCCTGTTCGTTCCTCAGGTTTATCTGTACGTGGGCTTGGGCTTCCTGGTGACAGGGTCTCCTGGGATATGTCCTCACAGAAATACTAATGCAAGAATTACTGAGGTGAATTATACTGAAATAAGTGAGACTTACTTAGATGTTCTCCCTAAACACTTTTTTCCACCAGCAGTATTCCCTGTCACCTGAATGGTGCTGCTCTCAGCCACAGTTGCTAACCTGCCCTGGGGCCTAGGCAAAAAACCTTAATGAGCATTGTAAGATACCCCTCCAGGATTTGGAAGAGCACTAAACAACTTCGGCGCAGTCTTCTAGAGTAGTTCAGAAGGAAACATTTTCCCACAGTTCATTGGGAACACAGAGTAATTCATCTTAATGGAGTGAAAGAGCCACGGGATACAGCCCCAGAAATCCCAGCAAGTGCTGACACGGTAACTCATGTAGCGCTTTGTGGAGTGGCCGCCCTCACCAATTACCTAAATTAACTCAGCAAAGACTGCTCACACATGGAGAAAATCCTCCCTGACCTGATTTGTGAGGCCATTTAAATAATTCCTTAGGACCCACCTTTGCTAATATGCCACTATAAAATGAATTGCTGAAACTAGGAGAAGGTGGTATACCCTACCTATTTGTGATACCTTACAAACGTCAGCGAGTTCATGACAGAAGTGACTGGTAGTGACTTCTCTTTCATGTGCCAAGTGTGGGATGTTAGTGACTTATATAAAATACTTTCAACTCAAAAAAAATTATAACCCGTTTATAAAATTCTATTGCCATCGGTATAACAGTCTTTGCAATTTAACAAAGAGAAAGCCCGTAGGCTAGAAAAGTGCCCCCTCACTGCTAATAAACTTGGATTAAATGCATATGATTTAATTAGCTCACTTAATTTCATAAAGTTCCATTCTAGTTTCACTTCTATGGCTTGCATGCCACAGAAACACATTGGCAGTCTCCCAAATAATAAATGAATACAGAATATTGCAAGGTTGGGCTCATGCCACCACCGAAGCAGGAACAGCCAAATCTGCAATAGAAATGTCTGCAAACTGCTGGAGGAGAAATGCAGTGCCAGGGCAAACCCCTTTAAGCAAAATCCCATAGTCACAGGTCCCATTGCAGAGCAGCCCATCTCTCTGGGTCAAGAGGTGGGGGAGAGGAAGAGACTGTTCAGCTGTCTGGGCAAAGAAATAGCAGGACTTTTCAATAAATCTGTTCTCTTCTGACACAGAAAATAAAGTTTATTTTCTTCTAATATCGCTCACAGGACAGCTATATTGGTCAAAATCTTTTTTGCTAATTTGCTTGTAATTCAACCTGAAGTGTACATCCAACATGGAAAAATGGGGACTGGAAAAATCGGAGCTTGGACAACTTATATTTAGTAAAGTTAGAAACAACCAAACCTGTGAATTTAGAGGGTAATTGTGAATAACCTTAACTAAAGCTACCATGACTGCTTCTACCCATAACAGCATTCTTCTCCAGTAGTTTTTCAGTAAGCCTGGTTTTCATTTTCAAATTTTAGACACTGAAATAATTAGTGAGGGACAACTTTTAGAATGAATGTAGCTACACTTCCAGGTGGAAGTACACGAGGTAGTCTTTAGTCTTCCCTCTGAAAATAGCTATACTGGTATAAAGTTTTTTTATACTAGTTGTGAATTCAAACTGGAAATACGTGCTGTTTTAACTATGCTATAATTAAATGTGCTAAATCGATATCGTACTAAATATACTATAACTAGGAAGACTGCACTATTTTAATTATATTGACAGTCTTAAAGATTTGCATTTTTCTAGTACAAAAAAAAGAATCAGCCTCATATCCACATTCCATGATGTCAGCTGAGTAACTCTGGTCTCATTGCTGCAAATACAAGGTACTGTCTTGCGTTAAAAGCTACGCCAAGTCATATCACTTCAGATTTACCATGCACTAAAAGCATTCATGTGGGTTGTTATCATGGCTCACTTGGTCCACAATAACGTGTTAAGCCATGATAATTCAGCTATGAATTTGAGCTTAAAGGGCAATGTTTCAGGGTACTATAATAATGGTGCTGTAGCTGTGATAGTATAAGGCTATGTTTTGTATTAACACAAAACTTAACAAAATAGCACCCTCATCTAGACCAGGCCTGCGAGACCATATTAAACAGTGAGTACTAAATAACAGTCAAATAAATGAAGAGACTCAGTACTGGTTAAGATACAGCTGATGGTAAGCCTGGAATGCAGCGGTGTTCCTTGATGCCCATGTGAATCTCCGACTTTAATCCAGAGAAAGATGATTTTCGGTTGAGGAAAGTGCCCTCATTCGAGAATGCACTTCAGCACGTACTTGAATTTCACTAAAAGCACTAGGATTCAAGTTGACCTTAAAATTAAACATATGCCTACATGTTTTCCTTCATGGGGACATTGATTTAGAGACTGAAAACCATCCGAGTTAGTATCTTTTGAAAGCTATCAAGGTAGTGTTGTAGAAGATAATAAAACTAAAACTTCAAAACCTAAGGAAGTATTTGGGTCATTATGTTTCAAGCTGAAAGTGACAGCACAAAGATGTATTCAATGACAATGAAATTATACGAATTAAACCCAAGCTATTTTTTTAAAGTGATGATACAGTTTGTTTACTGTTGTAGTGTTTATTGTGCTTTAACAGAACTGGATAAATCTGATAAGCTGTTTAATTTTGGATTGGAGGAGCTGATGGAAGTGGAGTTCTGCCAGTGCTCCGAGAAGCTTACTTTCCCTATTGAACCTCACATTTAAGTTGTCCTGACTACTCTAGATTGTGTAAGTAAATAAACATGGGAAATGCAGCATCGGCTCCAAGAGTCTGTTTAGTCTTCTTGTTAGAGCTATAGCATACTAGGTTGCGTTCACACATAGGGTGGACACTTATAGTCAATTACACTCAATTTATTAGATTAGGTATGCAGAGGAATGGCATAATAGCAGAGTCATATGGCAGTGGGGGTTTACCATCTGTTATCTGCCTTTAGCAAAGGATCAGTTCTCACTGTGGACAGCAAAAAGGAGTGCTGAAAAAATAAATGGGACATATGCTTTTAAATTCCCAGCTGGGAATTTAATTCGGAATTCTCAATTTACAATTGCGCCATTTTTTAAGCAAACTGAATTATTTTCCAATATTTTACAGCTGAAAAGATTTGCTAGCAGGCTGTTATTAGTTGCATTTAATAATCTTCTGTAAGAAGCCTGTGCAGAATGTGCCAAAAGCTATTCAGCCTGCAGTTTAAGGGTGTAGATCCAGATAATGTAATTGACAGCAGCAGAACTGCACAGAGTTCATTTTGGCTTTGTGACTATTCATGTGCAAACACTCAGATTTTTGTATTAAAAAAAATTATCTATGCATAAATACTAGCCCCCTAAAACAGAGATGAGGAGAACATTAAGTGGCAGAAGATTCTCAAGCAGCAGAAGTTAGGCATGTAAATCTGAAACGGGGGCTCTAAAAACTTCTATTCCAAAATCTTGTTCAACCATTAGTTGACTGGGGAGACTGCTGCCACCCTGGGTTAGGTGTGGTTCCTCAGGAACTGAAATGCTACTTCTCTGCAACCACAGCACCTCATTCTTCGAAAAAGGTACAAGTTAGCCTGATGCCAAACCCACCACAAAGCCTCATCTGCTTTTAGGAACCAGTGGAGAAATATCTCCCCATACATCCTCCATGGCTGTTATGCTCTAATTCCACATTACGCAACCAGTACAGTAGGACTTTCCAAAAATTCAGTAAGAGCATCAACTTTCTTGTAAAACTTGTTTTGCTCTTCTTTAAGACACATGTTAGCCTGAGGGCTATTAGCTATTTTGGGTATGGCCTCTCTGCACTCTTTTGGTGAGCTGTGGCAAAAGAACCAGAGCTACCTAAAACAGAAGGGGAAGGGAAAAGACCACTCCGATGTAGTTGTTAGCGTATACTTCTGGCAGGCTGAGACCTGTGTCTTCATCAATACTGGGCCCAAACCCTGTGGTCCTTTCTCCTCCACCCTGCTCACTGAGTGCCAGCCTGCAAAGTTGTCCTCCGGGTGTCTGGAACACCTCCTCCTCCTGCCGAGAGACGCAGGTGGGGCAGGAGGGAGGGCTGATGCAGCGGCTCTTGGCTCTCGGAGCCAACCGCTTACAGGGGATGTGCCTGGGAATCCACTTATGAAGGGGAAGGTATATCGACCACCAACACCATGGACTGTGTTTTCTGTAGATTGCTTTCCAAGAGAAAGTTTTTAAGTCCTTAACAAACAGGAGCAATAAAGCAAGCTATTTTCCTTCTTTCATGAATCATATGTATGTGTATACCTGTCAAAAATATAAAATCTTTCTGTGGGTTGGTTGTTTTTTTTAAATCTGTGCAAATGAAATTTGCCTTCTCGAATCTCAGGCCTTTCTGCCTCTGTGCTGCTACCAGCAAAGTTTGATTTATTTACAGAAACAGCTCGTGAGACCTGTGACATAACAAAATAAATATAGCATTGGTACCACACTGACTTACGCTGCATCTGCTTTGGGAGACTGACTTCCTCGGGTCAGACGATACCCTTTATTCCTGCCTGTATATCACTTTGTTGGGGATGGGTACAGAGCAGGGAAAGGTGTTTATAAAACAGGCCTTGACCTTTTCAGCAGCAAACAAATGCTGTGAAGCGAGCAAACAAATCCATTTCTGAGAAGTTTTCAAGAGGAATTTTGCATTGGGACTGCATTTGGCGTCTCATTTTTTTCTGTTACTATTCCAAGAGCTTATAAACTAGATTCTCAAACTCAGTCTGCCTACTGATAGCTCACATTTTCCTGTTTCTGACCTCCATTAAAAACCCATTAAAAACGTTTAGAAGTAAACAGACTCAAAAACTGTAATATTAACAGCTGAAGTATCACCATCTTTACCCTTTAAAACTCTATTCTTTGGAAAAAAAAAAAAGAAACACTATTTTAATCAACAAAAGAGATGGGTTCATCCAGAAAAAAATTAATTTGAGTTAAAGTACTTTGTAAATCTATTTGGTAAACTGAACAATACTAAAAGATTTTGCATTTCCCATGCTTTTAACTTGATAATCTCAAGCCCATCTGTAAGCAAAGATAAATTAATTCCTCAAAACTAATCACAAGAGAATGAAATTCCTGATAACATGCCCATCTGCAGATGTGTGTGCATAAAATATAAAATTATATTATTTCACATGCATTTGTGCTTTTTTCCTTTGGGTTTTTTTTTCTTGTGTTTTTGATCAAGTCATTCTAGTGTCATTGCAGAATGAAGATTTATTTGCTGTTGTATCAATGCCATGGGAAGTTCTCAAATTGCCAAAACCATATTTCTCTCCGTTTGACATCACCAACATGTATATTGTAACAGTTTGGTGAATTTGGTATCTTTTTACGGCAAAAAAGAACCTAGGTTCAGGGACTTATTGACTAAAGTTTCCCAATTTTTGTTGTTTTCTATAGAAACAAGCCTTCTGTGATCATATTTCCAATTTCTGTCTATCTCTACCTGTGGGTCCTCCCCATTCCTCAGTTGGTTAGGACGTGCTGGCCAGTTTAACTTCACAGATGCACATAGAGATCTCAAAAATAATGTATGTGCTGTAAGTGTCATTACAACATATAGAGACTCCAATAATTACCTTCTGACGCTGCTGTGTGAGCTCATGCCTTACAATATATTTGAGTTTACCTGGTGTTCTGGTTTGAGCGACACAGGACTAATTTCTCTTCTAATGCTTAGGAAAGCTGCACTTTTAGAAGACTCTAGTGTCTGATTTTGTGAAAATACTTACTTTATAGCCAGCTATGGTGTGTGGGTTTCAAGGTCTCAGTGTTTTTGAGCTTCCCAGGTGCAGGGATGAGGAGGAGCGAGACCGAAGCACTTGACCCAAGCTGGCCAACAGGATTATTTCATACCATGAATGTCACACTCAATATAAATCAGAAAGTTTGCTGCAAAGTGCTCCCTCTCTCTTAATGGCTGTGATCCAGAGAACTTCTTGCCCCGGTGCTGGACCCCTGAGTCCTTCCCTTCCTCCCAAAACCGTAGTGCTCAAAGTGTCCGACATTTGCTGTCCACTGCTGGGAGCACACAACTTCTTGCTGATGGAACTGGCTGATTATAATCTTTGCATATTCAGTATTGGTATCGGGATCAATATTGTTTCTTTAGTGTTATTGATGTTAATTATCTAGTCTTATTCTATTAAATCGGTTTATATTTCAGCTCCCGGGTTTCCTTGTTTTTTTCTGATTCCCTTTCCCGGGTGGGGAGGAGTCATCGAGTGATAGAACAATTGTCTAAACAACAATAAATTGTTGTGGGTTTCCCAAACCGTAACACCTGGGAAAGTTGAGAGGAAGCAGAGAGACAAAGATCAGGACCCTCCAGCAGCAGGAGAAGCACCCTTCTCATGTCTCATGCGTGTGACAAATATGCAGGGAATCAAGTTCCCCTGGTTCTGGCGCTTGCTGAGTGGCCCGTAGGTGTACATGCTGCTCTTTTTGTTCCCAGTAACGCCGTCTAGAAACAAACACCTATGAAATGGGACTAAATACTGGACTATTTGGTCTGCCTTTGTTTGGCTGCTGTTTGGTGGCTCTGGCCAGTGATCAGGTTTCTGGGGCATAACTCAGTTATGGCACTGCCTTTCTACGTGATTCTATCCCAAACTTTTCCTAGTGATCCTTTGCTCTTGCACAAAGCTGAGTAGAAAAACGTTTACGAGTGGATGTAGTGTAAATTCACGGGAGTAACCTAGCTGATAATACCTGGGTTTTATGTCCTTGAACTTGCTCTGATTGTGGACTGAGAACAACGGAAGGTATTATATTGTGTGTGTTTATAGGCTGTTAAATCAATACGCTGCTGGAGGGGAATCTTCCACATCATTTATAAATAATGATGAGAGATGTGCTCTCAGCAGCAGTGGTGTACATGCAAAGTGCCTCCATTGACTTCTGCAGTGTTATACGTTTTGCTGCATGATTAATTTAACTCGTTACCCCTCCTGAACTGTCCACACCGAGAATTACTGCTTTAACCAGAGAATTAGCTGTTGCAAAGAACTGCCGTGCCAAATCAGCCCTTCTAAAGAATCAATGGACTAAAATACATTTAAATGTTAGTTGGGAAACAAAAGAAATGATGAAAATCAGGAGGACATGATACTAACATCAGATAGCTTCTGAACCATAGGCATCTACAGCCAACTGTCTAGGAACGTATGCTCTCTGCTCATACAAAATGTTTATTTGCGCTCCTGGATTTTCACAACACATCAGGTTTCAAATCTGCCACAGGTCTCCTTCCCTAACTTTGTGTTCAGCACTGAAAATGTCAAGTCCTGTACTCCACACACATCTAACTTTCTGACCCTGAACTTTATTATTGCAGCCAATTATGGCCTACAGCTGAACTCTCCTGAAAAGTCATCGTGTAGCTGATGCAAGCAATGAAACGTGTCGAAAGCAGGGGTGTGGGCACACGCACGGCAATATTATTCCAGTAGTGAACAAAAGGAGGAAGTATGGGTGCTCATAAATAGGCAAAAAATCCTAGTCAGAATAATGAGCAAATTAATAATAAAAGATTATCAGACTTGTCATATCCAAAAAAGTCTGAAACAATAAAAATATATTCATTAATCACTCAGATGTTTTGGTGAATAGAGTAAAAGTATATTTCAATCCATGAATGAGTTATTTAGCTGAAACTTATCAAAGTAGTTAAGTCTTATGGAACAGTTTTTCCCAAGTAAGAGGTTTTCTAAGTGTGTCCGTTTTTCCCCCAATCCCATCAGTACCAGCTGCTATTGCCCAGATTTGTTTATCTCCTGATTCTACTCGAAAATATTCCATCACCTGAATTACAAAATTGTTTTGTCTAATAAAGATTTCTAATTAATTGGAAACTGATTGTCAAAACTGTTGAGAGTTCCAGCCAAGTGCGTTCTTAAATCTTTCTGTGTCAATGAGTATATGGGATAAACTAAACTGAAAGTTGGACAACTTCAAGTTGTACTGTCAACTCAAGAGTGATGCATTCCTTTCCTTTGCACCTGAAGTTCAGCTGCAAGTTATTCCCACTTTTCTGACATGGTGCAGAAGCTACATTGGGCGTATCTAACTGCCAGTCAATAAGTTCGTACATTTTCCTAACATCAGCTGAATTGTTAGACTTCTGATGAATGGGAAATATCCAGATCCTGGAACTCCTATACATGAGCTTCTGAGCATAGATTATTTTAATTGGTGTGTAGCCAACTGGCCATTTCAGCAATCTCTGCCCAAACACTAGCGCTCATTTCCTCATAGCAAGCCCTTTTGTAATATAAGTTGTTTTGACAGAATAGAGAGCACGGTTCCTTGTTGATCTAGTGACCAAATAAACCACAACAAATGCCGAGCTGTGAAACACCACCAGCAGCAATCTCTCCTCCGGTGTTTTCTTCCAACATTAAAAGACTGTTTTGCAGCGTGAAGAAAACAAAGCCTGTAAGATTATGTGCCATCTCATCACCTAATCCCTTTGTAGTACTGCTTCGATGTGCAGAACCGTAGACTGTAAGGTCTCCACATGTTAAATGGCCATGCGTGTCTGTTCAGGCAGAATCAAAACTTGGTCAGGCCGCCCTGCCCAGGCGATGACTGGAGACTTCAGGCGTCTCCGGTTGCAGCAGGAGGTGCCTACCTCCCAAACCTCTGGGCGCAAAACGTGTGGAGCCCAGCCCAGGTGCCCACAGGTTGGAGACCTCTTGTTGGAGGCCAGGCAGCGTAGGCAATTGCAGAGAGGCAGCTTCTGCTCCACAAACGCCGGCATTTGGCGTGGTCCACAGCAGCTGTAGCTCAGAGAGGACATTGGCGGGGGTCCGGAGCAGTAGCCAGCCTGCAGGACTGGCAGCAGGAAGGCAGTGCCACCTTTCATGCTGCAACCTTTTACCTGTGTTCCCGCTGTGCTCCTCCAGACCTTATGCCTTAAAGAGGCACTGCACTCGCCTCCCACCAGCGGCTGGGCATAACGTTTTCTTCTTCTCCCAACGTCTATTCCCATTCTTACCCATTAGATAGTAGACGCCTCACATGTTCCTCTAATCTGAACACCGGTTTTCCAGTATTTACAAATATACCCCATAAAGAGGTTAAATATTCCTTGCTTAATAAAATGTATTTATGCAAAACTACTTGATCACTCAAGAACACTTTCTCTCTTAATAGACAACCCCCAGGATGTTGACACTATCCAATAAAAGCCCACATTCCTCTTGAGTTGTTTTATGTTTTCTAATTTCTTCGTCGCAATTAGTGTCTTTGGCTGGTAGGACTGGCATCAGTAGTTCAGCACTCAGCTGTGTTTCATCCCTGGTTCTGACTCATAATGGCTGTCTGGGAAAGTTTGTAAACATGAGAAATTGCCATTAAACGTAAGGATCGTATTATCAGTCTTACAAATCAAGGAAGTTCTTGCTGGGTTAGGATGAATATCAAAGGGCATAGAGGTATATTTAGAAAGCAAATGCATCTGTATGATGAGTTACATATATTTCACAAGCAGCACAACTGAGAAGTTTGTGAAAGAACCAGTTCTCATGGGACTCCACCCAGACAAAGGCAGCAAAGAAGCAGCAACATATGATGAACCAGTTAAACGAAATGAAGGCATAAACACCCAGTCCTAGGTTACTTTCAGCTTTTATATGGTAATATACAACCTAAATTGTTAAATGGGCTTATAGCACTGTGAAATATGAATCCAGCTACCAAGATGATTTCATATTTTATTTGAGATACATATTTTCTAATGCAGCAGTTTACCAGACACTGGGACACATGGGTGGATGTATGCACTATATTGAAGCTTTATAGAGAAAGACCCCTTTCAGTAGGAATGAAGTGTGAATTTTTTTTTTTTTATTATTTTAATTCCTTACTGCACCTCCTCCTCTGTCTCTTTCCTCTTTTGTTTTCTTCCTGTACATTTTGATTGCTGATCTCTCTTTTTCACGTTTTGCTTCTTTCTGACGTTCTGGGCAGTAGCACTAGAAAGAAAAGGAAAAAAA
>VZSZ01010259.1:956817-967074 GCA_013398815.1 Ibidorhyncha struthersii | reverse complement strand
GTGTTATAGTGGCGTAAAAGGGGGTGAGGGGACCAAGCCTGAGGATGAGAGGGCAGGACCTCAGCAAATCCAAAATATTCTCATTGTCATTCCTTTAATACTGCAGGTTGAATTTGCTCATGCTGGAGCATTTAAATGTGACCAAGCGTTAGAACTCATAGTGATCTTCTGCAGATAGTGGGCTAAACAATACTCCTGTGCTTAAAATTAACCTTNCACGTCCTTCTTGAGTAAGGTCATCAGCTGCGGCAGTTGCTACGATACCGCCTGGTGACTCCGGCTGTAGCAACAAAAAAGCTTCAAGAATGTGCTGAACAAGTAAGGAGCACAAGGACAGTTGTAAAAGGGAAGGGATGTTGGGTAGAATCTGAAGGCGAAAGGGGATGTCAGGCAAGAAGTGAAAATAAAGAAGAAAAAAAATAAAAGATCAAGTAAAGCTTTAGCCTGTGATTTTTATGTTTTCTTAGTTGCATAACTATTCCAGCCAATCTCATTGAATTGCGATTAGGCATGAAATTAAGCTCATGCTTTGTATTTGCAGGGATGGGGTTGTTTGTAGTTCTGTTAAAGTCTTATTAAAGTTAAGAATTTTTAAAGTTAAGAATTTTTTTAGTTGATTGGGAGGATAAGTAACTTCTAACTTAATTGTGTAGTACGTTTTAAACTGGGACATGGATGCTACATGAATTGGAACTAGTTATTTAACTAGTTATTTAACTAGTTATTTACTAGTTATTTAACTAGAGGACATCCAGACTGAAAGAACTTTTTTTTTTCTGTTTTTGAAGCACGCTTAGCCTGTTTCCTGTTGTTTTAGTTTCTTTTTTTTGCCTTGTGTGATTTGACAAATGATTTGTGGATTCAGATGAACGCTGGTAGATACTCAATAATTCTTAACGGTTATTGTTGAATTGATGTATTTTGTCAGATATTTCAGACTAGACCAATGCAATCCTGCTTCAGCTGTGGCTTCTGTTCAGAGTAGATCACCTTAAGGTGGTGTTTGTGGTATTCTGAAGGGGAATAGGTCTTTTTGAGCTGTTCTGCAGAAATTGTGAGCTTAGAGTGGCAAAACATCACTTTTTTAAACCAGTCAGACATTAGTGGTTGCTGAAAACCATGTTTCTTCTGTGAGTCTGGGGTTCAGAGAGTAGAAAGGAATATCAGACACAGTAGTGGACTCCTCTTTAATTGTGGAAGCAGGTGGAAAAGTCTGAAATAGGCAGGGAGAACATAAATACCTGATTTGAAGTAATGTCACACTGGTTACTTTATTGGTAAGTACAACTGGGAGACTTTACCCAGCAAAAAAAAAAAAGTGGTGCTTCCCTTCCAGTTGCTCAGAGGAAGCAAAGTTTGGAATTACAAACCCACTGTTTTAAGACCCAGCAGCAGCAGAGTTGACTATCCAGGTGGTAGAACTTTGCCAGGCTTATTCTGACATGCAGGTTTTTTTCTGTATTTTGCTTTAAGTGCTTCTGCTGTTTCATCAGCCGCTTTGTAGCTTACGGCAGAACTTTCCTCCATGGACAGGAGTCTTATAGCTGCACCACTTGTGGAAAAACTGTCCTGAAAACTTAACTACACCTCAGCTCTGGGAGTCTGGTTACTCACCATCATTCTGCTATCAGCAAGGCAGCTCAGATGAAATGTGAGAGGGATTTAAAATCTTGCCTCTATTAACACTAAGTGTCCATATAAAACTCAAGCTCTTTATTACAGAAATTATTTTGTGGATTTAGTTTCCTGAACTATTTTTATATTTAGTCTGGGACTAAGTGGACTAGGATGGAGGAGGCAGTGTTTGGAGCAAGGACTGGGAGCCAAATCTCTTCTTTTCTAGGTGAGTGCTTTTGTTCTTGGGTTGTCTTCACTTTCTCTGACTCCATAAACTGTGTCTTTTCTGCATAGTAGAAGGGCTTCACTAAGATATGTGACTGATTATCTTAGAGAGCACTCTCCTGGGAGGTATGAAATGCAGGTGTGAGCATCTTTTGTCTGAATGTTAAACCTTTGTTTTTGGGGATTAATCAGTGTTCTGCCTGGTGGATATAGGCTAGTATAGAGAGGCAAGTTTTTATCTTCTCTCTAACCTTCTTGAGGTTTAAGTAGAGGGAGAGGTGGTATGTTAATGTCAATAGCTTTGGAAATGTTAAATTTAGAAGTGTTTGATGATTTGGCAAAGATGGAACGTTTTGGGTTTTTTTTCTGCTTACTAATTTCATAGAAAAGCACAGTTCACAGTGTTGTAGCATTGTATGATAACTGCAGTTAGTGTCAAGCATGGGAAAAATGTGGTCTGTGGAGCATATTAAACATTAACTGTTTTACACTTTTGATACTAGCAGGACAGTACTTTGTTTGTTAGAAAAAGCTTTGCAATTTGCCTTTATCAGCAGTGGTTTGTCCTAAAAATCTAAATTCTCTGTGGAGTTCTACAATTATTACATACTAAAACCAAACTTGCTCTTTGGATACATAACCACTATAGACCCAGGTGCAGTAATGCCATGCCATTTTTTTTCTTTCTTGTTTTATTCACTGCTGCATGATTTCCTAGCTTTTGGGAGTTGATTGCCTGTTCCTTGATGGTTCCTTTCCCTCATCCCTTGCTTTTTCTTACCTCAGATGAGGTTGCTGTGAAGGTTGTGTTCTTCAGTACCTAGGTACCTGACATGTATTTAGCTAATACATACTTTGGATCCTGTCCTGAAACATTTGATGAGAATATCTGTGTATTTTGGCTGTAAAAGAGAATTTTAGAGTTTCATTCTCACATAAAAAGTCCCCAAATCTGTTGAATTTGCTTTCTAAAAGGAAGACAACTAATTTTTTAATCTGTATGTTAAACTTCTGCTTTTCTTCTTTATTGCCATTGTTCCTTTAATGGTTACTAAGTTAAAGACGACTCTTTAGTGATCTTTCTTTGTGTTGTTCTATGTCATATGTCCCATGGAAAAACAGTGAAGTTGAGAAAATAAGTATGATTACAGCTGGTTGAAAAATTGTAATTGACTGTTTTTCCTTTACTCTTTGTCCCCCCTCTAGTTGCTCAGCCTGAACTTCTGAAGCCTTAGTGGTGATAGTCTTAGTCTATGTTAGACTTCATCAGGACCAGGGTCATGATGTTTTCAGGGTCTTTTGCATTACCGTGGTGATGCTTGCCAGAAGTTGTAGGGTTTGACACATGGAAAGTTAGATGAACCAAAGCTTCTTAGCATTCTGGGCCCAAGTTCCTGAAAGCTGTGACATAGTGGGGCCTTGCTCTTGTTGGAGGTGACATGCTGGAAGCTGTGAGAACCCAAATCTGAAGCTAGGCTTTTTTGGCCTTTGGGTGTCAAAGCTAGGATTCACTTTGTGGTGCAGTCAGTTACAATAAACTGTGGCAAAACAGCATAAGCAAGCTCTGCAGCTTGTGGCTGTCTTGCCTGTGCTGATGTGACTTGGCCCCTGGATGCTGTAAAAATCACTAAGAAGAGTAATGTCAAATATTGTTTTTCCTTTATTTTTGCAAAGGCAATTTTTTAATCCAGTTACTTCATTACCAGCACCCTGCCTTGCAGAGCCTTGTTTTGGCACCACTTGAGGATACTGAAGTTTTGTGTAGCGAGGAAGCAGGAGAAGATTGTGAGATGGTGGCTTCTTGTGGGGATTTCAGTCATGAAGACTTGTGTTTGTCTTGGATTGTGCCAATGAACACCGTCTCCCTCAGCTAGGCACTCCTCAGTGTACCAACCTCGGTGTGTACTACCTGCTTGCCAAGGGTGTAAATTTGACACCCTCAATTCTGCAGGGTCTTACTTCAGAAATGCTGTTCTGAAATAAGATGTAGAACCTCTGAGTGGAGGTGGGAAAGGGGAGAATTGGGGAACTTTGCTTTTATAATATCGTTAGAGCCAGCTGAAAAAAGTAAATTAATGGTGGATGAGCGGCATATTCAGAACTAAGATGTGGATGGTGGGGAGGTGGTTGTTGAGACTGAAGTCTGTCAAGTGAAAAGACTTGATCACAGGTACATCTATAATCTGTATTTGAAAGAAGAGTCTAAGATGAAGTGTCTGAAGTGAATTTTATAGCTCGTGTATCTCAAATCACTAATGCATTTCTGGATGTTACTCTTATTTACTACTTAAGGCTTCATTCTGTGAAGAAAAGCATTTATGTGTTTACAGCCATTCCTTGTTTACAAGCAGGTATTGGCAAACGAGGTGGTTTTTGGAGAGCCTGCTAGTAAAGTTGAAGTACTGTGCAAATGCAGATTGCAGATGGATGATGTATGGTTTAAGTACAGCAACATCTCTAAACTCAGCTCTTACCCCACATAGAAGCAGTCTGTGCTTCTTTGCAGTTGTGCTCCTTAGTGATTGCCGTTTCGGACATCAGTTCGAACTGACGGCAGTCCTGATGCCATGGTGCATCTCCCCTACCCTGCCCCTCGGCATGTGTCAGCTGCCTTACCTTCTGCTGTTCCAGCTGATGGTGTTCCTTCCCTGTTACCCATTTAGGGAGGGAATGTGTCTCTTGGGTTATGCAGCACTTCTGTAACAGCGCTATCTGATGCCAGAAACATTCACGCCAACTTTAAATGTACACTTAAATTTGTGTGAGCCAGCAATCCAGAATTTCACTGTATCCCAAACTTTGTAACTTCTTTCATTTAAATAAGAACATACTAGATGCATAAACAGTTAATCTAATGAAAACTTGCTTTCTGTTATTTGATAGTATATATCACAGCTGTGTTTGTATCTGTGTTGGAATGGAGGAAGTTTTGCTCCCTTTTAATTTTTTGTCTGCTATCTGTGCTGAAGATTCTTTTATACTAGAAAACAGTTTCCATCAAATTCTATCAAACATTTAATTTTCCCTAGATTATTCTTAAAAATATTAATAATGTAGTTTGCTAAGCTGTGTTCCACTTGACTGGTATTTGAAAGTGTGCCCAGATATTCAGAAGGAAATACAGTTTCCTGATACAGCGTTTTGCACCCCTTCAGAATTCATGTGAAAAACTTGTTCAGTCATGCAGATATAGTTTGCAATGCTCTTTAGGGTCAATTTCCCAGAGAAAGAGTATCTTATTCTACATTAAGGAACTTAAATCTGAATGCATAGAATTCAAAATGTGTATTGACCTCTTACCTTCTGATATAAACTTTTATAAGGGATAATAGGTATTATTCTGCATCGAGGAATGGTACTTGTCTCTTCTCGCTCAGTCACAAAGGTTCGTTCTTCTGCTTGCCCCAACTGTATATGGCACCTGTTCTCCTTGTAAAATATTTGGAGAGCAATATACGTGGATTTGGACTAATTACACTTCTATGTTGATTCTTTCCAGTTGTTTTTTGAGAATCTGTTGCATGCTTCTAAGTCTTAAGTTTGCAGTGATTTGGTTGCTGCAATTAAAAATTTGGTATTTTAATGCTAAGCATCTTTGAATACTGGGATAACTGACTTGAGGAACCTTCATCTTTCTGGTGTGTTGAAACAAATCTGAAAAAGGTCTGAAACCTTATCTGTGGAAACCCTGCCAACCAAAACAAACACAGATCTTCACTCAGCTTGATAAAATGTCTGCCTGCCATGTACTAACAGATGCCACAGCTGATCCATTTATGTTTTGAGGAGCATACTAGGGGAGTGAAAAGAAATTGAATCTTCCTGATTTGAGTGGAAGCTGAAGGAAGCAAGGCTTGGGAAAGCTTGCAGAAAATGTCACCTTTCACTATGTGCATTGGCTTCATATAGATCATTAACGCAGTTACGGAATTGTTTGAGTTGGACGTGACCTCAGGCATCCAACCTTCTGCTCCAAGCAGAGTCAACACCGAGTACTTTGGTCTTGTCTGTGCCAGCTGTCACTAAATCACCCATTCCTTTTTGATTCTTTACTGCTCATGTGCTAGTAGAAGCTTTTCATGTTGTACTGAAGCCCCTTGCTGCTTTCAGCTTTGGTTGTGTTTTGACTTCCCTAGCAGGGACGCTGCATGCCTGGGCAGTATTTCTGTGTTCCTCCCTTGGTAGGCTGTTCTCACTTCTTCCTCCTTAGGCAGAGCTGCTGATTGATCTGCTTATTTTCCCAAGTGCTGGGATGTACTTTTTGTGTGGTTAGAAGTGGTTGTCCTTAAATACCTGCCAGCTTTCATGAGATCTTTTGCCTTTCAGAACTGGGTCCCACAGAATTCTACCTCTTGAATAAGCCAGCCTGCCCTTCTGAAGTGCAGGGTCTGTACTGGATATGCCTGCCTCACTCCTCTGGGGATTTTAAACTACAGTATTTCATGGTCGTTACAGTCAAGACTACCGTTGATCCAATCCCCTGCAAGTTCTTCCTTTTTCTGTTGCAGGCAATTCCACACAGGCATCAGATGGGCTAACCCATTTAGCATCAGTTTTTCCCTGAAATCTGTCAGAAGCCTCCTAGATTGTTTGTGTCCTGTTGTGTTGACTGTCCAGTAGATGTCAGGGAGGTTAAAGTGTCCCACAATAACCAATCTCTGTGATTTTTAGAGACTTTCTGGAACTGTTGAAATAGATATCATCTGCTTTCTTACCCCGATCAGGTGACTTGTAACAAACTTTGACTGTGATGTTGCCCTTACAGTCCTCTCCTTTAATCCTGACCCAGAAGCTCTTAACCAGCCTGTTGTCTGTCCTGTAGAACAGCTTTTTGTGTTCCAGCTGCTCCTTCAGGTAGGGGGCAATTCACTTGCTGTTCTCTCCTTCCTGGCTTTCTTAAAAAGCTTCTATGCATCCACGACAAACCTGCAGTTGTGTGAGCTATCTCAATGATCTCTGTTACTCCAGTGTCATAGTTCTGTGTACAGATACTTGAGGGGGTTCCCCTTTCAAAGTGTTTTATCCTTGCCAAGGTCTCTTTCTCCCACCAGCCTGACCCACGTACTTAAGGTGTCTGAATCTCTATTCCCTCCCTTAACTGCAAATTTCTGTCACCATTCCCTGATTGACCTCTCATTTAAAGTGCTTGTCACCAGATTTGATGAGGTTGTTCGTAACCCACTTTGTCAAGTGGATCACATCTCTAACTTAGCGGCCCTTATATCTCAGGGGTACTTGTGGCCATAAAAAATTAAAACACTGCCTGCACTGCCAGTCCTGCAGCAAGTAGCTAACACGCAGGATGTGTCTGTGCAAGCCTTTTCTCCTTCACATGAAAGAGCAAGGAGAACAAATGTCACCTGTGGTCCCATGTCCTTCTTTGCCCCTGGAGTTTTCTAGTCACTGTTGATGTGCTCCAGGTTGCCTTTGTTAACAGCATGGGTGCCTGTGTGAGTCAGTAATAGGGAGAAAAAAAAAAAGCAAGAGTGGTGGTAATATGGGGTAGTAGTTTAATAGTTAATAGTCGGAGGACCCTTGGCGATCTCTCTAACATGCTGAATCCGGCCAAACCTCCTTCACCAGCATATCTGGCAGCAGATGTCTATGTCTCCTCTGCAGAAGGGAATCTCCAACTAGTATTACCTGCCACTCCTTCATATTGCTAATGCCTAATTCAAACCCAGCCAGCTCTGACACCTACCTTAATTGAGATGCTTGCTGCTTCTGCCTGTCATTCTGATGTTGACCAAAAGAAAAATAAAAAGAGAAAGTGGAAAATAGCTTTATATGCTTGTTATGCTTGTGTTCTTAGCATAAGAAAGAGACCGTGGAGCACCAGTATAACAAAAATGAGGTGTTGGGAGACGTGCAATTGGAAAAGAATTGAGATTTATGAAAAATCTCTGAGACTTAGAAGGCTCAGACCAATGTTTGGGTACCTCTCATAGCAGCTTGTGTGGTGCAAGCTTCACATGCAGGAATGATTGTTGAAAGCTATCCTGAGTTCATGTGCTTCATCTTCCATCGACATGTTTACATGCAGTCAATTTGCATGAACATACTACTCACACTTCAAAACTTTTAATTTTTGTAACAATCTTCTATGTTGGTGTCATGGTTTGGGCTGGACTGGCCACTGAGGCAAATGACAGATGTTCTCACCCCCGGGGCGGGGAAGGCTGATGAACAGACGGAGCCCTCCTCGGATGCCAGCCGCTGAAGAATGAGGGCTGACCCTTTGATCCCTCAGCTTTTATATTGAGCATGAGGCAGATGGGATAGAATACCCTGTTGGTCAGTTTTGGGTCACCTGTCCTGTCCGCTCCTCCCTGCAGGTGGGACCCCACTGTGCTTTTCTGCTTCTGACCCTCCAACGGGACAAATAACAAAGTTAGCTGCCTTGGGTGTTACAGCAGTAAGTATAAGGAAGAGCCTCTCTGCATACCATGCTTTGGCATCAACTATAAAGAATCAGGTCTTACCACTCTGTGAATGAACAGTTTTCTGCACAACAGGCTATGAATTTCAGTAGTTAAAAGAGGCTTGGCTAAAAAGTAAAATTACTGAACAGAAAATTGATTCTGTTTTGCTTCAAACCAGGACAGCTAGATAAATTTCCAGCAAGTCACTTTAGGCTGTTGGGTTCTGCTTTTATTTGGCTTATGGTTACTATGCTGTTTCATATGTTTTGGATCAGAGAAATGAGTGGTGTATTAGAAGCTGCAACTAAACTGTTTGCTATTTGTGGCTTTTAAAGCACTTTAAGCAAGCTGCCATGTGATAGGCAGGACTATTGGAGCCTAGTTTCCTAGGAGCGTGTCTCTGAAATGTAGCACTTCCAGCTTTTAACGTAATTTTTCTTCCCTTTTCCTGGTGTCCCTTTCTCCGTGTTCTGCCATCTGAATGAGAAACAGTTTGTATAACGTCCACTTTGAAATTATGCTCACATGGAGTTGTCTGGCAATGAAGAGGCAAGAGATAATTGAAGAATCTAATGCTTCTTAGCTATGTCAGAACAAATGAATAACTTCAGGGACTTCTGGTTACACTGGACTGTTATTTCTGGTTTTGTGTTTGCTTGAAATTGTCAAGAGATTAACAAGTAGTGGCAGAACAGGGAGAGAAATAAAATGCTGATTGTACAAGTCCCATTTGTTTAGAAAGTTAGTAAAAAAGTCAACATACAAATACTCCTCTGTTTGTTTCGGCCATGTTGTGTGTTTCAGCAGGTGTCAACTAAAAATCGGCAGTTTTATACTTTTTAGTAGTACAGATGTGTCATAGCATCTCCAAAGCATGAATTCTGTTACCCACTGTGAAGAGGCAGATGACATTGTGTTCCTCTTACCTGAATTACTGAACACTTTGTGAAATCCTCAGCAGGTCCCCTCGTGGGGAGGGGAAAGCAAATGTGTGTTCTATGGTCATCTGTTGTAGAACTTTAAATGGTGAAGTAACTGTTACTGGCGATGCTGTCACAGAGCAGAAGTACTGCTTCAGTGATTAACTCTTACTTCAGAATGAAAGTTTTTGATTTCCTGGGTTATAGATTTGAGGGAGTTAGTTGCTCAGATATGTTTACTGTGGTGAAAAAAGAGGTGATACAAACCTGTTAGAACTATGTTTGATAAGATGTACATAGGTTGGTAAGAAGTATTGCACCTAAATCTCTTTTGTACCTCAAATTAATGTGGGTTTTTTTTTGTTTTTTTTTGGGTTCTTTTTTTTTTTTTTTTTTTTTTGTAAATAGCTATTAAAGATCCCTTTGTTTTGACATCAGGAATAGAATCCAAAGACTTGATGCAGAGCAAAGTTTTAGTAAGGTAAAAGGATAGCTGTTGCGGTCTGATCTACTGCAGAAATGCACTACAGCTTCTCTACTCCATGGAGAATTGCAAGTTAGATAATAACTTGAGCTAGCGCAGAAGTGCAAGTTAGAGCATAAATGTGCTGTTTATAATAGTTATTAATTTTATTTCATCTGAGGCTATGATTTTATGATCTATCTTCTTCACACTGGCCACTCTTCTTGTGGCCTTGCATCTGTTGTGGCTGTGGTAACATCTGTGTGACTGTCTAGCTATGATGTGCAGCAACCTACGTCCACCAAATGACTGAAAATCTGAGCTTGGTACCCACAAGGTGGACAAAACAGTGGATGTACAAATGCCAAACCTGTTTCCATAACAAGCAAAGGGAGCTTTCCGCTTCCTGACTGCGATATATGGGTCTGTATGCTTGATAAGGGAAGCCTATGTTTGTTGTAAAATGTGGGAAATCTTGCTTCAGGCCTTTTGAGTAAGTCTGTCTGTGCCACTATATAGATTCTTTTTCAGGGCTGAACTGAGGAAAAATTGTTTGGAAACATGTTTTGCCTAGAGGCACGCAGATAAGAATTACACAGCCTTTTTTTTT